>VSDK01003534.1:232500-288429 GCA_009767595.1 Symbiodinium kawagutii | reverse complement strand
GTGTAGCGGCTGGGTGGGGAATATCACACCAACGTGGGACTTCCCAAAAATAGCTGATATATGGATCCGATATATATATATATGTATATATATATATAAATATATATATATAAAAAGAATATATATATATATATATATAAAAAGAATATATATATATATATAAAGAATATATATATATATATTATATTTTTATTTATGGTGATATATCTATTGATATTTCACTTTGGACACCATGGATATAAGGTAGCCTATTTTGAACGCACCTGCTTTGGATATGTAAGAGTGATGCTGATTGCTGTAATTACGAATGTCAACCATACGACTTAAGGGTATTTGCCATTGATAATGATAATTATGGTAATTGTGGTAGGTACAAAATCATGGCTAATCTTACAATGGACACCCACAACTTGGAAATCGCAAGATTCACTGAGATCGCATCACGACCTTGGGATTCCTATGGTTGATTAACGATACTTGTGGCTTCAAGAGTGCTGTTTTTTTCCGATCCACGAATGACCAAGGTTGGGCTGAACTCTTCTTGGGTGAGTGGTGTTTGAACGTGTCAGGTCAGTTGACGGAGGAATGAGCCTGGAAGAAAAGTGTATTTTGTTGAGGAGTCGTAGCGAATGGAAGGCTGCAATTTATAGATTTGAGAAATATTTGCTCGCTCAACAATAGGTCCGTTCTGACCGTTCAAGGTCAAGCTGGTTGAGCGTCCAACGCGCTATTTTGCCTTCGATGGGAATCCCTTTGAACCAGCTGCAAGGGTACCAACTGTTGCCATGAAAACACCTGGAACGTACAATCGGATCTGAGAACCTCGAGAGCCTTCTCTTTACCAAGGTTTTCTGGAAACTCTTGGCAAGCCTTAGCAGCCAGTATCCGCCAGTCGCAATTATTAACCATCACTGATGATCACTGATGATGAACCGAACTAATGATGTTGAAGTTGATTATCACTCTTTTTTGATCCCCACTGGTTTTGCAACTTTATGCTTGACCCCCTACTTAGAGTTCTGAGTTGAATTATGACAGCGATTGATCCCTCGTGTAGAACCGTGGAAGATTAACATCATTGTTTGTGGCACACCCAATGGTTGAACAGGATTCGTCGGTGAACATAGCTACGCCACCTGGGAAATAAGTTGGTGAACATAGCTGGTGGCTTTATAAACACCTGCTTTGGTCGACATAAACGCTTGTTCAGCGGCGAATCTGAAGCAGAAAAATCCAACAGGAACTCTCCTAGCCCATGACATGCTCGAGTAGTATGGACCATCACCCATGATGACCCACATATAGAGCATGTTTCAGTTGTTTGGGATACCTTTATTGTGGTTTGGTAATGTTTGGCGTGAAAAATCGTGACTGTGGATTGTTTTTTCCAATGTTTTGCCAATGGTCAATGTGAATGAGTCAATTGGTACGTCTGAAATGGCTATTCCTGTTAATCCTCATGGAATACAAGTGGGTCTATCTCTCCCTTTTCTAATTTGTTTATTGAAAACAGCCCACTGGAATGACTTGGGATTAGCAATGGGATACTTGGTACCCTCTGCTGAAAGCTACTACTACAGGGTTCATTCCCACGGTAACATACCAGACATGACCCCAGCTGCACATGCAAATGCCCACCATGAATCTGCTATTCCATGGAAGCGATGGCCGGGTGTCACGCCAAACTTAGGTCACCATCGATGGCCAAAGCTACTCCGTGTCGTTCCTCGCTGAAATTATCTCATGAACTGTTTGGGGATGTCACCGGCGAAGGATGTTTCTTCTGAAGATGAATTGGCATGGTTGGTTCGTGTTGGATTAAAAAGGTTTGCTCACCTAAGCTGCCTTGTGCTGGTTAAGAATGGTTCGTGGTTTTGCTTCGTACCTGTTACTTCATAGTGGTGACACCACATATGATGGCTAATGCAAATAGTGGCCATGGAGGATCGGTTGGTTTATATTGGCATGGAAAATGCTGGTTTATGATTTCTTGGAATTTTGATTTTATCGCAATTGGATAGTATTTTATGTAGCCAAGGCTAAGACTGTATACTTGAAAACACTTCATAGTGGTCAATCCTAATGATGGTTGGTATTGATTCAAAGTAATTAATTGTGGCTACGGCTATGGCTAGTAACGGTCAATGACCAATGAGATATCCATTTGTTAATAGATGCCCTCCGTGGATTCATAATACAGATTAATCATGGTAAATCACCTCAACAATTGATATACAACCTACTCATTGGTAGTAACGGCCAAAGGCGATTGATGTTTGCCAAGTGGTGGTTTCTAAAGGTAGGGGACCTCTCCATGTATCATCCAATAGCTGAAATAAGACCCCACCTTCCGCTTTGGATTCAAGACCAAGAACTCGTCACCACTTATGACCCACCTCGTTTAGAAGTGATGCTCCATTCTGAATTTGTTTTGCCTTCACAGGGTACCCTTACCCAGCAATGGATCCAATTTGCGCCACAGGAAGTGGCTCAAGCACTTCAACGTTACTGGAGCCAATTTTGGGATCGTGACTCAATCGAATCCACCCAAGATGATTCACATTGGGCTGAGTTTCTGGTTTTGTTGGACAAATTTGACCCCCACGATCCTATTCCATGTGACAATTTGTATCAACAGGAACAGTGGATGGCAGCGATTGCCAAGCCAGATGCCCGAACCTCGAGAGGCATTTGTGGCTGGTTTGCAGAAGAGCTCAAACAACTTCCACCAAATTGCATCCAGTCGTTAGCGGACACATTCCAGTCCTTGGAACCCCATGGGGTCCCGGCACACCTTATGCGTTCAAGGGTCATTGCCCTATCTAAGGTTGCAGACACCACTGACCCAGCTAAGACTAGACCGATTACAGTGATGTCGTTGCTTTACAGGACTTGGTCAAAGGTCATTTCAGCGATCATCTTGCTGCATTGGTCCAGCATTCTGCCACCTTCTTTGACAGGCTTCCTTCCAGGTCGCTCTGCGTTGAATCACCAGTATGAGCTTCAGTTCTTGCTTGAACAATCAGTGGATCGCAACACACAGATCCAATTAGGAGGACTGACCTTGGATATCAAAAAGGCTTTCAATTGCCTCCCAAGTTTGCCTTCAAAGATGATATTGATTGCATTGCTGCTGCTGCTCTCTTGTGGTTCTGCTGGCGCGCATGGGTCCGCTGCACTACAACTTTGACAATTAAGCAGATTTGGTTGGACGACAGTTGAAAACACTACAGATGACATTTCTGCAGTTCGCGCGTGGCTGACAGAGTGTCAAAACCTGATTTGGATTACTAAGGCCTGAAGCTGCGCTGGGCATTAGCACCTACAAAGTCTTCTTTTTCTTGTAGCAATGCACCATCCATAACTTTGCGGTTCGCAGTGTCTTGAGAAACCATCGTTTCTGTGTTTCGAGGGAATTCCCGTGTTCAGTGTCATAGTTGGCTCGAGGGTTGGTTGGTGGCAGTGGGTCAAAACCCTGTACCCCTGGTTCCCCTATCAGTTTTTCCTATTATTGTCGGTTATTATCCCTCGAGAATTCGTTGGTTGATATTGACCGACAGCCTGGTTGTCAATCATATACAACCCTCATTGAGCAGCCTAAAGCCTATTCTTATCAATCTATTGCCCATCTCAATCATCATAGGATGTTTTGTAGGACATCCGTCCCTAGCTCCTTCATCATCACGCCCAGTCCATATGATTCATATACTTTGAATAATCATTGATTTACCATTGTTGAGAGATATCAAGTTAGCCATTGAACATGATCCAGACATTCAACCATCATATGAATATATCCTATCAATGGTATTATATGCCATTTAATATGCCATATAATGTCTTCATCTTTGCTGGCATGATATGACCCTTATTGGCAATCAAATATCCATGACAATGCGATCAACTCGTTGCAGTTGCTGTTTTTCATCTTAGGCCCGGGGCGCGCATTGCACATGGTGCGACTGGTGCTCAGGCAGGGCAGGTGGTCGGCGACAGGCAGAGTAAGCGTTAGCCAACTTGAACGAATTGGTGTTCATTTATGTTCAATTGAAAGCCATCAATCCTTGATGGTCATCAGGATCTGTATGATTAATGTTGTTGTTCATGATGATGACGATGATGATGATGATGATGATGATGATGATGATGAGGATGAGGATGAGGATGAGGATGAGGATGACGATGATGATGATGATGATGATGATGATGATGATGATGATGATGATGATGATGATGATGATGATGATGATGTTGCATCAATTCCTGATGGTCATCAGGATCGGAGATGGGTCAAGCCACCAACCATCCAAAAAACCCAACAGTGCGGTACCGGTTTTGGTGATTTGTGGGAAGTGAAGAGCTAGAGCATGCTAGAGCTACAGGGACCCTTGACGCACAACTACGTGGGTGTTTGTCACGTCATGGGATATAGGCGGTGCCCCCAGATATTGTCCTTGATTATCCTTTATTCACCATTTATTTTATTATATATTAAACCAGCCATTTTATGGCGTTCCCGGTTTGAGAAACCACCAGATGATCGATGTTGACTGTGATGATGTTGATTGCCAACTAGTCAAGTTTGTGGTGTAGGCCTGCTGGTCATCGTAGTATACGCATGTATAGATCCTCAAGTAACTGGTAAAACTAGCCAAGAAAGTACCCTGATTTAAACGAACAGTTCGATGTTGCAAACGCAACGATTCGGATGGTTTTCCTTTTCCTTTAAAAGCACCATAGCTTCCCGCATCAAACTCTTAGTCTACGCCAGAAGCCGACGCATCGCACACTCCCAGCTGTTTTGCGCACCAGGCCTGTGGCAACGTGGTCTACGGCTATGGCGGTGAAGTGTCCTTGCAATGCCGCGGACGCTCAGTGGGACGGTTGGCAAAACGACGGGCGGATCCAAAGTAGTTGGTGTATGTTGGTGTTTGGTCGCTCCAAAATCCCCGAAGTCACAGGTGGGAAAAGATCCAGAAGCGATCCCAACGGTTGAATTATACTTCCGAGGTCACCATAACTAGTCGTGACCGCCAGGGCGAGTGGCCTGATCGAAGCCGCATGGAGTCGATCATGGTTTGGTGGTACTGCCCAGTAAGGTGTTCTCAGATTATATGGTGGTTGCTCAAGCCATCTGGAACCCCCAAAGGTATGGTTGGTTTATTGCTATAAAGTGCTGATATAAAGGATTCTTTGAGAGTACCCCTTTGTTGAGAAACGCCCCTGCACAACTAGTGTACGGACCAGTTATGGTAGATATAAGTATGATCAAACGGTTTATGAACCAGCTTGTAATTCTGGGGTACCACCTTGTGTGAGTCGAACCTTTGTAGTACCAGGATTGCTTTCCTAAAGCGTTGGACACGAGTCGCAATCCTGCTGTTGATTTGGAGGTAGCAGGAGAAATGAGACCACTTTGCAGATCGAAGATTGCCTGTTGCGCATTGTTGTTAGCCAGTGATGGATAAGATTGGTTTACCTACAAATGATGGTCTTGGATAAAATTGAAGCAAAAAATCTATAAATGGTCAATGATGGTTTTGCGAATGTACTTCATGAACAAAGTGAATAATGGTTCACGAATCCATAATGGATTAGAATGGTCAAGAATCATTCCCATCTACATGCTTCACCATGATCGTTGTACGTTTGATCATAGCTACGCCCCCATGAATCCGCCAACACGCCCCCCCACCTCACGGCCACGCATCAAGGCAATGACGGAAGCCTCACAGTGCTCAGCCACGACTGTCTGCCAGAAGACTGCCCTGTCGGGGAGCGAAGTGGGCCACCTCGTACCGATCACCTATGAGTTGGCTATGAGGGCTGTTGATAGGCCATATTTGGGAGGGAAGTCTTGAGATATGGCTTCTTAGTTTAAACATGCAGTGGTTTATTAAAGACTGGTGAATGTTTATCTGATTATTGGTTGAATTGTTGAATTGAGATGGTTGTTGATGGTTTATGATGATTCATTGAGAGCTTGATACCCGCTTGTGCGTACCACAGCTCGCCAGTGGTCAGTCGATTGGTCGGTAACATAGCAGGTGCTTCCTGTTTTTCCAGCAACCATTGCTGGGAGGTGATTGATGTGTTTTCCTCCATGGGACCTCTTAAATTGCATTTCATCATAATTGTTGTCAATTATCTCAAGTTGTTTTTGTTGGCAACTAGTTCAAAGAGGATGTGGCTTGTGTTGCCGACCTATTTTGTTGCCTGGATTTTTGTTCCTTGTCCACCACATATATATTTCTATGTACATATATGCCTATTAGTGCTATCTTATCACCAATGCCTATCGATTATCACATAATATATCATGCCTATTGATGCCTATGAATGCAAGCTATCTTATATAATTATCCAATATCTATCTATATCTCTATATATATATATATGTTTGAAAATATCTGAAGCCTATGACGCCTATTGGTATCTTATGATTTGCCTATGACATTGGCCCTGCCACGCACCAGCTGTGCCTGCCCAGGCTGGTCTCTTGATGCAGGGCAGCGTCTACGGCGTTACTGCTGCTACCTGGCCACAACGACAGCGGTGATTGGTCAGTCAGAAAGATATTTGGTGGTTTCTCAAAATAGGGGACCTTAAAAATGGCTGGTTTATTGCTATAAATGGTTGATATAGGATGATTTGGGGGTACCCCTATTTTGAGAAACATCCATTTGGTTGGTGGTTAATGGTTGGTGTTTTTTTTAACCATGGTTAATAGTGGTTAAGAGTACAGGATAATGAGCAACAATAATGATTAAGCAACTACTGGTTGGTGGTTCTAAACAAATTTTATAGGGGTTACAACCACTAATAATGGCTAAGAATAGGGTATTAATTATAAGCAACAATAGTGGTGAAACAACTACCTGGTTAGTGGTTTTAAACATGTTTGTTCGCTAGTATGAACAAGTGGTTGGTTGGTTGATTACTACTTTTCGTTGGGTTGAAACCACCAACTAGATATGTGTATATAGATATACAGATATACATTTACATATACATAGCCACATAGCCATCACTGCTCAGTATGTTGATATAGTTTCACATCAGTATGTTCTACAGCGACCAATACTGGATATCATATACAAGGGATATTTTACAATGGTCATAAGTAGACGATTTGTATAACATCATGTAATATTTCTTTCAGTTTACCTCCTATTCGTAAAAAAGCAGTACTGATCAGCAAGTCTTATGTATGTTTTACCAACGTCAACGTGAATGCGGGTTTCTCTTCTCAAATTTGTTTTGCGCACATACAACTTTGGAGAGCTAGGATTCCCAAAGTATGAAAGTAAAAGGGGATCAGCCGACAAAAACAAAATAAAGCAACTATCAGAAGAGAACCACTGATGATTATGATAGAACTGGCTGATGGTTTCAAGTATATATTCTTGTAATTTGTTTGGTTCATTCAAGGTGGTCTGGTTAAATAAAATCGTGGATTTCATGGGTGGTTTCAAGGATTCGTTGCCGCGAGTACTGAGGCCGGTTCAACTTCAAACACCAGTGTTGATCCACCATATGATGAATATCCCATTCTGTGATCATGGTAAATTTTTGGTCAGCCGTCATTCATGGTCAATAACCGTTAACCTTAATGTTTGACCATTGATCAACCAATATTATCATGCTATAGTTGCCAATTACCGTCAGCCCCTAAAACCATCATTTTGATAGGTTATAACCCATAATTTGGAGGATGAAAACCTACCTTTTTTAGGGTTTTGGTTGCTCATGGTATTAGCCAACTACCGACGAAGCGCCGTGCGCCGTGTCCGATTCTCAGGTCATTCCCTTGGAAAGTGACACCGTGCATGGCGAAGAAGTGCAGATGAACTGCGACAGCAGCCTGGCCAATTTGTGCCATACAACAGTTTTCCAGGGGATTAAGCTACTTTTCATAAACTTATGAATTGGAGGTTTCTTAAAATATGGGACCCCCAAGTCATCCAAGTCATTAATCATTCATAGTAATAAATCGACCATTCTTGGGCACCCCTATATTGAGAAACCACCAATTCAGACAGTTATCCACTAGGCTCGTAAGCATATATAAGTTGGTGGGTAAGTACCGGAAGTTCCTGCGTTCGCGGTGCCATCTATGATGAGAGGAACGACTATGGGAAGTCAAAGGACCAGCTGATGCATGAGGTCAGGTCGAACCTTCAAGCTGGCTTCGTGACCTACCAGCTGAAGAAGTTGGAAAACAGGGCTTTGGAAGTTGCCAGCATCCCTTAAAAGGCGCGTTTCGACTATCATCAGGCAGGAGTGACTACCTACATTGGTTTGAGGGGCCGACAAGTTGCATCCAGGAGGTCTGAAGCCATTGCTGAATTGCATCGGTTTAACGTGGATTATCACTGTGATTTGAGGATTCTGGTGACCACTGACACTAGTAAGGGCGTTTGGTTACCCCAGAACGTTTCTGCTCACATTGGCGATAAGATTTTGTTGTGTTACGAGATTCATCGTCGGAGTGTGCCAGTGATTTGCCTCAACGGCCGTGAGTTTCTGAGTGGAGCAGTGCACCCGTTCCCTGTGGTTGCAACCATTCAGAGGGCGTTTGCGGAGTTGAATCGGCTTCGCTTGGTGCCTCGTGCCTTCTCCGAGTGGCCTGGCATCTTCACAACACACCGCTAGATCAAGCTCTGCTTTTGAGCGAGGTGGATCGGTGGGTCACTGAGGCCAAGTCTTGAACCTCGGAATGCAAGAGTCAGCAGAAAGTAGTAGTATTTCGAACTTTGTGTGCACGGGCTCCAGCGGTGGGGTTCAAGGAGTGGGGGCGATGACAGGAGCGAGGCAAGAATCTAGTGTATCTTCAAGATCGAGGAGCGGGTCAATAGGTCCTTATGAAAGGCCTACCCCAAAACCTCAACTTCCGCCCAATCGCAGCTACCCATTCTCCGGCAAGTGAGGGGGGTCGGTCGATACCGCCACTCGAAGACCACCCTGAGGATCGTGTGTTCCGTAGCGGCGCGAGGATTTCCAGTGCAGAACCTGCAGGCCCGCAAGCTCAACAGCTTGTAATTATTGATTATAGATGCGAACAGATGATTAATACAAATAGTTTCAAATGCAGATTAACTTTCAGATTAATGCTTAATCCAGATGATTGATCGGTATAAGTATTGATTTGTTTTTTTAACTATCTCTTTTCATTCATCGATACGTTTGTGATCGGCCAGTATGTTCCATTGTGAATGGCTCAGTGAACAATCATCAAGTCTGCAATCATGTTTTAAGTTTTAAGCAATTGTAGTGCTATTATTTGTTTGTTAACTGCTACTAGCCACTCTGTACCAGTATGAACCACCACGACATTACATTGCGAAACCAATACGTACCACCAACCACAACAATATCCATGGTTCTTAGCATTAAGCTTTACATTTGGGTCTCTAAGTATGTCTCAACGATTGCTACTAACAATTATTAATAGTTGACACCTACCACTACTGTTCATCAGCTTACAGATGTTCGCTGATGAACCTCTATCATCATTATACCATTCATTTCCTTCAGCATTGTGTTAGTACCATGATTAGTCATCATCGTTACCTTTTTCACCATTCTTTTTCATTTCATGAACAATTGCCATGAATGTTCAAAATGCCAAGAGTTTTTCTTTCCTGTCCTTAGATAGCTTTTGATAGCTTACATATGCATTATTAACCCTAACCCTATTACTTTTGCTGAATCAGCTTCTGGCAATAAACGGTTGCCATTACTTATTGTCGAACAGATATATACCATATATGCTTTACTATTCCCATTAGGTAAAATCACCCTATCAGCTTGATGTAATGGTTCAACCACTATATATTGCCTTAATTGCATGTTTATTTATCTTTACAGTACTCATTTGCTATGTGATCGGATTACCGCTACATTTGATATTCTTCATTTTTCCTGATTGCTGCAGCACCTCTTAAGAGCTAACTATCACCATGTCTATCAATCATCGCTATTGCTAACCATTCTTCACTAGCTTACGAACCCATTCATCTCTTCCTTGCTCGCGGCCGAGACATCAACCCTGAGACCACCGGCTACTTCACAGCCAACTGCGCCACGGCTCAGAGGGGAAAGGTCAGGATCTCGATGTTTGCTGGGGGTATACAAGGGCCCAGTGCGCGAAGCTGTGCCTGCAATTTGTTGGTGAACATGAGTAGGGTAACTGCCAGGTCATTAATTATGATTATTGTCTAAGTGGCCTATTGGCCAACCAATATCTTTGGTTACTTGGATCCGCAGTTGGAGTTTGCAGCTAGATTCAAACGTGTACCAACCTGTAGGCGCGGTATTCATCAATGGACCCTAGTGATGGGTTCTTTATAAACTGATTATGTTTTACAGTAATTGCAAATCCAAAAACCTTGGCATTCTGAATGGTAGATGTCATCCCCTTTCATCGTTGTATGTGGTCCCTTATGACTACATGCAACCCGACCTCCAAAAGTTTGCCAGTTGCGGGGTAAGAGAGTCAACCTGGTTATGAGTACTGTAGTACCGAGGGTTCCTGGCCATCCACATTGGATGGTTGTGACCCATACCTATAGAAACCCGAGAGGAAAAGGGCAACCTGAAAATAGTTGCTGAACAAACATATTTTCAGGTGAGGATTGATAGTTGGAATACTTTGCCAGTGAGGCAACAAAGTGTATTTGAACACATGCTGAAATCTCAGGAAGCCAGTGCCAACCATTGTGTTCCAGCGAACTGGGAGCTTCAAACATTTCAGCATGTTTCACAACTGGCAGTGGGTCAAAACCCTGTACCCCTGGTTCCACTGTCATTAACCATTGTTTTCCACTTATTGTTGGTTGTTATTTGCCGTGTTTGGTTGGTTAATATTGACCCATAGCCAACGATCGCTCTGTGTCTATGGCCACCAACCTAGATAGGAGAGCTTGAGAGGCTCAGAAGACAAGTTCACCGAAACGTGGTTCAAGCGTGGTTCAAGTGTGGCTTCGTCTGTGGAACTGGATGGCCAGGGAAAACAATGGGCCACTTTTGACAGAAGACATTTCCAGCCAAGATGATCAGGAGCCATCCTTGGTCGATTTACTCATGTTTTGTGTCAACTACGTGCATTCCTACAGGAAGGCCCATTCATTTCGACAGCCTCCCCAGTTCTCCGCCGATACACGAGATGGAGCTGGCACCAGAAGCAGAGCGCTTGGCAGCCAGACAGGAAATTGAACGGCTTAGCAGCTTGAAGTTCTTGCAAGCCCTTTCGGCCCACATATTTAAGCCTGAGTCCGCCACCCGCACAACCGAGGCAATGCCAAATCGCTGGTCATGGTTTCGGAGACCGCTTGCATGAGGTGGGATGACACGGGTCACATGGGCAACGTGTCAGAATCCCTGGTCAGTTGTGGCTACCTGTGAAGGGATTTGCCACCTTTCAGTGGGCACGGAAGATACCTCCATGGCTGTGGCCAAGCCCAAAGGTAGCCCAATCATGGACCGTCCAAACAGACGTGAACTACCAAAGTGTCCGCTGGTTCGGATGTTCATCTACGAACCTGTTCTGATTGCCATGCAGATATTGATTCTTCTGGGAGTGAGTTCTTAAGCCAATATCATGTGGGTGGAGTTGGTTAAGATGATATTCTTGGGATTGGTTCAAACTGCCAACCAGTTTAGTACACAAACTTCTTCAGAGGAGGTACTTTTTGTGGGAACATCGACATGTCAGCTGTGGGGAGTGGAATCCTCGTGTCATGAATTTCATGCTTGCGCGCTGGCAGGTCATGCACAGACACATCTCCAACCACGGTCAAGGCTGGTGAACAGGGAGTGCTGCCAAGCAGTTTAGATGAGCCCCAAGAACCTGCGTTTGGTGGTTTCTGTGCTGGGGAACCCTAGGGCCCTCGGACTGAATCAACGGCTGTGATCTTTCTCAGGGTACACTTTGATGCACCATTTGTAGTGTTTCCGTGTCTCTCCCAAACGGTGGGACACTGTGATGGATGGACATGGTCAGGGCATGGTTCATCATGCTGAATAATCATCAATAATCAGTAGTTTTGGTCATGCTTAGTCATCACAGTCACTGGTCAATCGCTTAATTACACTTTCTCATGATTGACAATGGTTCAACAATTCCATATTCTGGCTCAATACTTCTCAATCTCTAAAAGTCAATGATTGTTAACGAAGAATTCTGACTTAGTGACCTAATAACACTTCGATCAGCTTCAATAATTGTAAGCCACTCGCGGCATTTTCACCTGCCTTTGAAATAGCCCTCAACATGGAAATTATCGACCGGGCCGCAGAGCGAGTTTTCACGCGGTGTGGTTGCTCTGTGTTGAAGGAACCAACATCATCCTGCTGCAAGTTGGGGCGCGTACTAGGTCCTTTATCAACCCAGCTAACTACACTTAACCACATCTACACGGTTGGGGCCTCCAAACGTTCTGAGCTGGTTAAGATTTGCCATTGAACAAACTATACCAGTAGTTATACCTACTACATCCCGAAGTTATCCTAGTGAAATAACTCAACTTAGCTAACACTTGGGGGTGACTATCCGCTATTCCCGCACCGCAGTTGGACGGCTACTCCTACACAGTGATTCCGGCTGGTCTCATTGTGCAGGGACGCCCAATCCGTCGCGCAGTGCGAAGGAAATGGGAAATTGCAAAATAACTCTTTTGGGAATTGGATAATCGAAAATCTACCATTAATGAACTTGGAGTTGGAAAATCTAGAAATTGAATGTAGTAGAACAACAAAACTGGTAATCCATAGATCCAAGAAATGGTGAATGAGAAAATCTACAAGAAAGCCTTGTATTTGGTTTTTAAAACGAGGCTTTGCTGAAGATATTTCCATTAGCTGCTGGTAGACCATTGACCATATCAATAAGCCGGATTCGGAGGGACATATTAACCCAGTAATCAACATATCCAATGATGTCATGAGTCAACATGAATGAGCTTCAGAGCGGGTGGGTTTGCCCCATGTATAGCGGATAGCCACTATTTATCAGCAACAATAGGCATAAGCGCTACATAGCTGATTTGTTGGTCTTTTGCTGCGCCCAGCATTTGCATGTTTGCTCCTGGCAGGCATGCTGAATGCATGGCATGGTTCCGTGATTTTCCGGCTTAAATACAAGCGCTAGTGCATGTCATGAGTTTAGCTAAATTATTTTTACTTGAAATTGTTGTTGGTTCATATGGTTGATTGCTTGTTTGCTTTTACAGAATGTTGTTTATTTGGAAAGAAGGGCACGCGGGTTAGCAAAACTAAAATACGGTTGAATCAGCAGGTTCCCATCATTTTGTCCGCAGATGTTCATATCATGATTGTTTGGATTAGTCAACGCTAGCCATCGTCACGCTTTCAGTCTGATAATCAAACAAAATCGACCATCACATGTGCCGTGCAGTAGCAGACATGCGCCACCAAGTGCTTTGCTTAGTCCATGAAGTTGTTGTGTAATTTGAGCACATGAAACAATCAACGTGAGAGGTCGGAAAGAGACCTTCCGGGTTGGACATGTTTACTTACAGAGGATTTGATTGCAGTTTATGCACTAAACTATCAAAAACAAACTGGCTGATCACTGCAAAAAGAGGTTCTATGAGAATATCTATGAACTGCACAGGAAGAGCAGTGATAGGCCGGTAAGAGTGGTTATTCATTATCATCATGGTTGCTGGTTACTTCTAACTTCAGCTAATCGACCATCAATAACGAGCTTCATTGCTAGCCAGCGTCAACCGGCCAACGACCACATGAAACAGCAAATCAAAGCATCATTATGGTGGTTTCTCAAAATAGGGGAACCCCCAAAATGGTTTGTTGATTACTAGAAATGGTGATTATTGGATGATTAGGAGGTCCCCTATTTTTTGAGAAACACCCAGCTTGGTAACCAACATTTTACCCTCGGCAGTCGTTCACCAGCCATATTGGTTGGTTTATATTTGTTGGTATATCCCGTATTCTTGCTGGTTATTATCCTCTATTGTCAATCATTAACCAGCTTATTGACCAGGATAATGCTAATGTTTGTAATTCAAAAGTAATTAATAATGCTTAATTATTATGAATCTATTGGTTATTAACCAGCTTATTGGTTATTAACCAGCTTATTGCCAGCTTTTTTACTGACCATTGCCAGCTTCAACCTGTAACAAAACCGCCTTCCACTTCCCCAACCCCGAGGAACGGCACGACTGAGTGGCAGAACTGCAGCCGGGGGACCTGGGAGTGAACGCATGGATGTCAATGCTGGAGACTTCAATGCGATGTTTAGGGGTTAGTGCCACCAGTGAATTGGTGGTTGAGGGTTGAAAACCATGGTCAATTCTGGATGCATTATGGTTGATTAATAGTTTTTGACAACTGTTACTGTATGATTGATAGTGGTTGGTTCTTGATGGTTGATGATGGGCAATCATGGAAAGTGATGGCTAGTAGCTTAACAATGTCAATGAAAGGTGGTTAACAAGGGTTCGTTGGTTGAAAACAGTCAGTTAATAATGATGCTTAGTGATGGTTTCCCTGCCGGTCCCGTTACATGATGGGAACATTGTGGATTCTGATAACATTGATATGATTGTTGCTGATTATTGATAGTGGTCAATGCAAAAAAATCGCGAACCATGGCTCGCCAAAACGAAGGATACGATAGCCACAAATACTACCTGTGGGAAGCGTCAGTGTGTTCTAAACTGGTGGTGTCGCAAACGGGCCGTGTCCACATTCAAATTTGGTTTCTAATTTCGGTTACAAGCTCCAGTCTGTATAGGGAAGCAAGCAAACATAGATCCTGGGAACTGGTTGTTCAAGGTCGAATCTTCAAAAGTACTCCATGTCCATTCCAGTGATGAAGCGCCGCCCTGGAGATCTTGAAACAGCGTAGCCAGGCCCTCGCACGGCTGCAACGGCATCTTTGCGCGCCTGCTTGGACCGCAAGTCAAGTATTAAGATGACTGAAAGTTCGGTACACAGCTTGAGCGCGCGCGGAAAACATGGCTTGGGGTTCGATCTGAGTACTGTCAGGTCTGCTAGTGAGGGTGCTGCCTCTGGGAGCTCGGACGCAATCAAACCCATTCACTTCGTGCCGCAGGGCACAGCTTCGTCTGACGCAGCGCCGCCATCACAGTCCTTCACTGGCGCCGCAAGAGCGAACCTCCGTGAGGTTTTTGGACACTCCGGGCCAGGGCTCGGATCACTTGATGGTCTTGGTGGCAAGCCTTGGCAATTTGGACCGTGCCTGCCTGGAGGACTCTTTGAATAACTTCATTGCGTCCAACTGGCACATTGCCTTGGTCCAAGGGCCGGCTGGTCCATAAAGCTCACTTGGCCGCCGCTTCATGGTGGTGAAGGTGGTAGGGCACCTGGCTCACCGCAAAGCCACCAACTTTTATCAACGTTATTGTTTGCTACGCCATGGTTGTACCAGGCATGGTTCATGATTAATTATATGATACATGGTATACCATGCTATACCATGGCTATACCATGGCTGTGCATGGTTGTACCATGTTATACCAGCTATGGTTTACGATGATTTGATAGATCATTATTTGCTATTTTGAATCATGGCTAATCATCGGTGTATTTGTTGCTGGCCACCAGTTCAACATCTCCATGTGGGCCCCCGTAGTTATAAGTTAGCAAAGATTTGATTGTTACTATAGTTATAAATACCGCTGGCCGGGTAATTGCCCTAGTGAACCGAACTTCGCTGGGGCACCACCTTGTATCAGCTATATCAAGGATCAGTGGACTCCTATGAAGCAACCATGGACCATGAATGAACTAATCAACTACTAATGGACTAGTGCTTCAATACAAAGTACTAAAGCACATATTAATCAACTTAATCGACTATTTTTATTTGTGGTCAATAACAGATCATGTATGAATCAACTAGTAGCCAACGATCAATCAACCATTAATCAACCATTAATCAACCAATTAATCAACTATATTCATCAACCGTTAATCAACCATTAATCAACTATTAATCAACCATTCATCAACCATTAATCAACTATTTATCAACTATTAATCAACCATTCATCAACCATTAATCAACTATTTATCAACTATTAATCAACCATTCATCAACCATTAATCAATTATTTATCAACTATTAATCAACCATTCATCAACCATTAATCAACTATTTATCAACTATTAATCAACCATTCATCAACCATTAATCAACTATTTATCAACCATGGACCAGTTCATTGCTTGGGGGCACCACCTTGCACGTGCGCGTGCGCCTTCCAGGCACCTTTTCGTCGGGCTACACCGGTCTCATCGAGTTGGGCTGCGCGGACAACGTCACCTCGGTGGGGAGCTGTGGAGCGGTGTGGCTGGAGCAAGGGCCACTTTGGAGTTCCACCGAGGCAGAACCATCATGACCGATATGAAATCATGACCAGTATTGGTATATCAATTAGTTATATCAATGTTTTAGAATGGTATGTATGAATCAGATTGAATTGTTCATGACCAGTATGAATCATTGCTTTATGTGTGTGTTTAGAATGGTATATCAATTGATTATATGTTTCAGAATGGTGGATTATATTGAACTATGAATATCCAATACATAGTTGATATCTTATGATTGACTTATTTTGAGTTATACTTTTCTATGATTGAATTGAATCATACCCTTCTTATCTCATCATTGTCAATGTACGATTGAATCAGATTGATTTGTTCAATCACATACCATTCTAAAACATGAATCTAACTAATAGATCTGTTATGATTGACAGGTAGGGCAACGAAACATGTCTATCAAACGTGTTGGTCCCCCTATTTATGTTCACCAACTGGAGTCCCCACCTTATACCAACCAAAGTTAAGTAACCAATGCTAACCACACAGCGGACCCCACCGTTATCACAAATATAGCCCCTTCATTTATAGTAATCATCAAACATGATCACCAGTACTCATTAAGTGAAAAAATATATATATATATATATTTATATATATATATATATATTTATATATATATATATATATTTATATATATATATATTTATATTTTTATTTATTTAAATAAATATATATTTACATATCTACATACAAGCAAATCTATATATGCATATATAGATTTACCATTCCGAGTATACCATTCTATGAGCTTTGATTGCCAACCATCAAAATTATCAT
Source organism: Symbiodinium kawagutii (assembly GCA_009767595.1). NCBI lineage: Eukaryota > Dinophyceae > Suessiales > Symbiodiniaceae > Symbiodinium > Symbiodinium kawagutii. The sequence continues at coordinate 271,248 of VSDK01003534.1, read as the reverse complement.
TATTACTGGAAAATGCTTTGGTTAACACCATATCATTCTAGACTACCAGATGCACTGTGAATCATCAACATCAGCGACCACAGATCGCCGGTCCTGGTTGCGCAGGTGGCCGGTGATCAATGCGTGCCTACTTCATGCCACTCTGCCTGGAACCATTGAGCATCGAGGGTCAAAATTGGTTGGCTCGGAATCAGACGTACCAATTGCTGACCAACCAATTAGGTATGATATCAATTAGGTATTTTTGGATGATCAATCAATTACCGTAATCAATTAGTAATCATCAATTGATTGGTCATCCGAAGAGGTCATGCATGATTGATTACTTGTAGTTACTTGATGATCATCAATTGATAATAGAACATGGAATAGTACTTGTTACCAACCAAGTTGTCAACCACTAACAAGTAGTAATCCTTTTCCAGATGAGCACTGATACTTGAACAGGTATTGATTGATTGCCAATCTACTAGTGCTACTCATGGGTTAATTTACCAGTAGAATTTGGTAGCCAATGTGTTGCTACCAGACGGTAAACAATATATATATATATATAATATTTTTCTAAATATATACATGCAGTATATTGTTTGTTACTGAAAAACAACTGTTACTAATGATGGGAATGTCAACAGTAAAGTGGTAGCAAGTGGTTCGTATTGATGAGAAACAATCGGTTTCTCAAAAACTTTGAGCGTCTACTTGCTTTGGCAAACGTGAACCTATGCTGAACGTTTCTCACCATGTTTTCATCATTGCATTCCTATCAAGGAATTCCAGCTGACTGAGTGCTGATATTTCCAGCTAGACCATCCATTAGTGCTTAGTCAAACTATGTTTGCCATGAACAGCCATCCATGAACTGCCAATAGCCATCTATCCTGCAAGAATGAACATCAAGCATGCATCAGCGTGGCTCAGGTGTTGGCTGTTTTCCTCTCAATGATGGTGATACATGGAACAAACCTCATATTAAAGAACTATTAGGTTTGATGTATGTTATGTCGATGGTGATACATTGGAAACAAGTCATATTAATCATCATATTAAACACCCATTGGGGCTGATTTGTGCTATGATGATAGCGATGCATTATCAATTACTGCAATCAGCCCCATGAATGCGGGTGATAAAGACGGGAAAATTCGGCTGATTGCAGTCCTGTCAGCATCACCTGTTTCATGATTGATGAAAATTTTATTTTTCATGTCAACCATCATCAGCCACCAAAATTCCTGCATCAGCCTTGAACAGCCAGCAACCGTACGAGGAATCCATCAACACGTTATGTGTTACGATTCATGATCCACAGTACGTACATGTTGCGCCAATGCGGGGATGAATTTGAGGCGTTGGCCACACCAATCTGTTTGGTGTCCATGAACATCCCAGCGGATTCAATAATTTTGCTGCATTTGCGTGATGTGAACACAGCCGGAGATTTTTCAGGTTTTTGATCGGAGGCATATCATGATGAGTGCACTTGGCCACAACAGTGACTCTCCGTATATCCCCCTTGACCATCACTGATGGTCGATCAGCATGATTGATGCTCGATCAGCTTTAATTCGACATTAACTGCCATCCATAGTTACCATCAGGCTAAGATGGTTCAACACTTATCATCACAGAATCTCCAGATAGAAGGTGGTGCCCCAAGATACCTAAGTAAGTTAACGATTGGGGCAACTATCAGCTGTGGCAGATATGACATAGTTGCATGGCTTATCAGCTAGCTTGCAATGAGGGGAGCACACCTTACAGAATCCATAGATGTACATGGATGTGAACATCATTCTTTGCATTTCTTGCAGCCATTGGGCGTCAACCACCATCCACAACCGCCGTTTGGCAACGTTTGGGTGAACATTTGAAGCTTAACCATCGATTTTCATGAGGCGATCCGGAGATTGCAAGCATTGTAACCACTCACAACCCATGATTCATGATCAATCAATGGGCAGGTGATTGTCATTCATGATTATCAATAAATTCATGATTTTGATTATCAATGACCAGAGAAATAATCATAGACCAATCTTAGGCACTCAACAGCACCTGGAGGCGCGCTAAAACCATTGAAATTGACCAGCAAAGCTCAACTCATCGACGCCTGAGGTGTTGATCCTCGCGCCGCAGATGTGCCTGGGCAAAGCGCAACCACGGGTGCTGCTTGGTGAGTTGGTGGAGGTTGGTGATGGGGTTCACAATGGTGTGTGAATGTAAGTGATACGGAACGACGGACAATGATGATGATGATGATGATGATGATGATGATGATGATGAGGATGATGATGATGATGATGAGGAGGAGGAGGATGAGTAACACTGGAGGTGCACAGGCAGGTTCAACTGCTGATCCATTCAGGTGTTTACATGAAGAAACAGATGGGTCTGGGTGCTGCTACCCATGAAGAAACAGATGGGTGTTGCTTCGCTGTTTAAATGTTTGCTGCTAATCCATGAGGAAACACATTAATTAGATATAGACATCAATAGACTGATTCAGGCACCCCTCACGCCATCCCCAGGTGTTCTTTCTTCTGGGTAGTAAGAAAGGTCAATCTTACGAACAAGTTCACAAGCTTTCACTGCAAGGCAAAGCATATGGCTGTGGGTCAAAACTCTGTACCCGTGCTTCCTGCATCACTAACCATTGTTTTCACACTATTATTGTTGGTGAACTTATCCCCCGTTATTGTTGGTGACCATTGACCCATAGCCATATCCGTAATTCGCTCTTGGTGCCTGTGATTTTTCTGGGGGCACACAGTGGAAAGACCGATGACTGCACCGAACTCAGGGAAGCACCATCGAAGCATATGAGAGTCGGGGGGCTCAGTTTGGTACCCGTGGCAGGTGCTGTGGGACTAGCAACAAAGCATGGATCGATTGGTGGAGCCAAGTCATCAAAACCAGTGGTGAAGTGGTGATGAATGGCGAGTATGTATTTGGTCGACTCAGGGTCAAGTACGTTGTCTTAAGTCTTAGTTTAGAGATGAGAACAGCCAGGAGTACAGGGATTACCCGCAGCCATTTGGTTGTGACCTAAAGCCCCGCAATATGCCTTTGTTATCTACACATGTATATATATATATATTTATTATATTTATATTTATATATAAATACATATACATACTATTTTCTGTGTTGAATGTTGTTGCTAGCCACCATTCTCAGAACACCACTTTAGCCTTTCATGATGCGGGGTTATGATTCAAACCGAGTAGATACCACTTTGCTGTTGGGATGTTACCATTTTTCTGTGTTGGGCTGATCCATACAGTTGTCGCTATTTTGTTTGAGTTGCGCTTCACATCTTGAACCAACTACACCATGCATTTTGAGCATCGTTTACCACCATCTACAGTATCTTCATAACACTGTGACCGGGGCAGCAAGCATCATAGGAAATATTGTTCTTAGCCAGCATTTCCGCAAACAAGCATTTATTTACCTACAATCATCACCCACCACCATAAACTCATGCATTCTCATTATTCATCTCATGAATCGCCGATTACTAGTCCTTCATCATATCAACCACGATGAACCATACAATCTCCACCATGAACCACTAGCCATCAGTAGCCACTTTCGACCGACTATATGCACCCATCATTAACGACAGATCCTGAGCATTTCTGAGCATTTCTGAGCTATTTGTGCTACACATAGCTGGTGATCTACCACAAAAAAATGGGATGTCCAGCTTTACAGCTTCATCTCCCACGATCCTTGACCCAGCCATCCTTCGCTCAGCCTACACGGGACCCTGTTCGGTGCTGAATGCGAACCTTCTGGGCGATGCGTTCTTGGCATGTGTTTGGTTGGCTGAAGGTGGATGGTGCCCCTGTGCTGAGATGGCAAGGTTCGTTGTATACACCAGTTGGAGCTGGTTTACCTACCAAAAATGGTTGATTTTAGCGCAGTCAGGTTTGCCAGAGGGTCCTATTGATCACGATGGATGCCGATGGGAAGCTATGGGTCAAGCCACGTCCAGGTCAAGCAATGGGGAAGTGAACACCCTGCCGCAGCTTTTTCCTGGTCACAACTGATGTGAACAGCTGGGATGGACACACAGCCATAGTGGTTCATAATTGGTCACTATCCTATGGATAGCATTGGCTACACTATAAAATTGCAGTGGTATAATCTTATTGATACCATGCTGATAAGCCAAGTTTAAATGTGTGATATTCTTTGGGTACTGGTAGATGCAGTATGGTCAACGAATTGGTACAACAAATACCCCGCTGATCAGTCACATTAAGATGCCTGATATTCTTTGGGTACTGGTAGATTCAGTATGGTCAACAAATTAGCACAATGAGCATGGTGCTAATACTCATAAGGACAGTTGTTTGTTAATATGATCATCGTTGGGTCATCGAACGTTACAGTGTTGTTGATGATGATGATGATGATGATGATGGTGGTGGTGGTGGTGATGATGATGCCTGATAAAGGTTCAGCATTGCATGGTTGCTAGTGGTAGATTCATGGTTGACTCCTCATTGGCTCATGACTAATCATTGTTGATGATTATGGTTGACGGTGGTTAAGAAGGTGCTTGCTCACTGTTCATCATGGTTGACGTTGTTGTCACACTGGTTGGTCAATCGTTTACTTGTTAGTCATCGATATTAATTAGTGATGATAGATGCTTTACAGTATCAAGATCGCAGTAGTAACAGATGTTATGGTTCACCAATAGCCTTTTTTCCACTGCGTTAAGGAAACCTGTTAACAGTAACTACTGGCTGGCTATGATGAGTCGCAAGAGTAGTTCAGCGGGTTTATGGGGATAATCAGCAGAAAGCAACCACAAAAGGGTAAATGGGTGTTTCTCAAAATGGGGGTAACCCTAAATCATCCATTCTTAATCATTTACAGTAAGAAACCAACCATTTCTTGGTTCCCTATGCTTTGAGAGCCCCCCCAAATGGCTTCAAAAAAGCACCATTCTGAAGGAAAGTGACAGGGCCCCCGAGCTTTCATGGTGATGAACCTTCAACTGATAGTTCTTCTTGCCATGCAATGGCGCTTTCTGGCAACTGTAATGCAGCAGTTTCCAGCCTTAGCGCTTCAGGGGACCCCCAGCCTGTGCGAGTATTCCTAAGCTATGTTGCCCCATCTGGCCCACCATCATGAAACATGTTGAATGAATCACCCTCATCTTGATCGTCCATTATTTTAGTCATGGCTTTATTATGATTATAGACACACACGCCTTGATGGAGCCAGGCTTCGACCCTCGTCTACCATCGACCATCACTCATCATCATCATCATCATCATCATCATCATCATCATCATCATCAGATTTCCTACTATTGTTGGTCAACATTAGTATAGGTAACCATTCTTTCGCCATGGCACTTGATCATCATCAATCATCAGCAACCACGTTCATGACGGTTCCCCCTGCTGCGCGCCAGATCCTCTACAGTTGTTTGGGTGGTCAGATCCGCTTGAACAGCTCGGCCGAAGCCCAAGCAGTTGGTCATGGGAACGTGGGGAACGAACAACGTGGCCCGGTAACGTGTTAAGTGAAAACCATGGTGAACACTGGGGGTTCACTCACCGAAAAACGGCATGTATTTACCATGGATTTTACATGTATTTACCATGACTCTAATTCCAGGGAACTAAGAACTAGCACTGAATCTCCAAGGAGTGTCGTATCTATGCACATGAGTAGGGATACAAGTAGGGATGAGTTTTTTTGCCATGCCATCATGGTAGCGAAAATTGATTTCCTGGTGACAGGGATGGGAACCCCTGAAAAGCGATGCACCATTTCATGCTTGCACAGAATGCAACGTTTTGAATAACCAGTGGCCGATGATGGGATCAAAGCCACTGATAAATGCAATGCCATGGCGCAAGGGTCAAGCAGCGCATCTTGGGACAGATAAGTTCCAATGCATATATGAATATAATATAGGTGTGATCGACCCAACAAATTGGCCAAAATTTTGGTACTATTAGCTTCTAATCATCAATCACCATGATTGCTTCCAAGACTAGTGGGAACCATGAACCGCAATTAAGGGTTGCTGCAACCATCAGGATCAACAAATATCATCTTTAGTGATAAATGTAGTGTCATTCTGAATCGCTACCAATTCGGTATAACTGTACCATGGCTCATTGATGATAGTTGGGGCGAACATCGGCTACTGATCAACCATTTGAATCATCTCCTAGTGAGTAGTCAGTACTACTACCCACGGCCAGCAACTATTTAGTAAGCTTGCTAATGTTACGGATGGTTTCCCTGTTAAGGATGGTTGCCATTGTTCAGGTTTCCCTATCGATATTAATGGTCATTATTGTTAATTGGTTATCATTATTAATTGATTCTCATTAATTGGTTAATGAATAACCATTGCTAATTCCATAGAGCCATTAACCATTATTATTAATTATCATTATTAATTGATAACCATTAACCAATCATTAAGAAGCACTTGCTATCAATTGCAACGATAGCCATCTTCCAAGGCCTGCCAGGGCCCTTGCAACGGCACTGCAGATGCCTCGGAGCGACGGCTGTGCCGTTGCTGGTGATGTTGCGCTCTGTGAAGCTAAACCCGTTGGTTTACCTGTAAGAAATGGTGCGTGTTTGTACCCAGAACAAAATGGTGGTTTACCTTTAGAAAATGGTGGTTTGCCTTGAAAGGTTTACCCATAGAAAATAGTGGTTTACCTTGAAACGTGTACCCATAGAAAATGGTGGTTTACCTTGAAACGTGTACCCATAGAAAATGGTGGTTTACCTTGAAACGTGTACCCATAGAAAATGGTGGTTTACCTTGAAACGTGTACCCATAGAAAATGGTGGTTTACCTTGAAACGTTTACCCATAGAAAATAGTGGTTTACCTAAAAAAACCTAAAAGAGCGATTTTTTTCATCATTGTATACATATATATATATATATAACTGGTTTGCACATGGAAAATGTTTTTTTTTAGCGCAACTGGGTTACACTACCAGAGGTCAATGTTTCTTGAAGGGTTGATAAGCGGGGGTGAATGATGAATATATTTGCCATTGACGATGGTTAGTTGACCCCTAACAACGGTGGATTCATGATTAGCACTCGTTGGTCGGTTAGTCGATGGAAAAGTAACAAACAAAATGATGATTGAATTCTTGGTGAATGTATTGTAATGCTTAATTGACGGTCAGTCAGGGTCAGGAGTTCCACCGGAATGAGAGACCTGCGTCCGCATCAATCACCCCGGGTTTTACCATTCAAATAGCCGTTGTCTGGCTGCATCATGGTTGGAAACCCCACAGCTTCAGTCGTGGCCTGCTAAACTCATTTGTAACCCTAAGGTGTCTCGTGGAGAAGGTGCATCATGGGTTCTGGTATGTACTACCTAAAACTTCCAAAAACTACTCAAAACTTCTAAATACTTCCATATACTTCCATATACTTCTAAATACTTCCAAATACTTCTAAAAACTTCCAAGTCATACCAACCCCAATTTGCATTCCAAGCTGGCAACTCTTTCTTTTTTCAGACCCACATACTTCCAAAAACTTCCAAATACTTCCAAATACATACTTCCAAAAACTTCCAAATACTTCCAAATACTTCTAAAAACTTCCTAATACTTCCAAAAACTTCCAAATACTTCCAAATACTTCCAGATACTTCCAAATACTTCCCAAAACTTCCAAGCACTTTCCCCATAGAATAAAAACTTGCATGAAAAGGTAGAGAAATATTTAGAAGTATTTGGAGGTATTTGGAAGTATGTTGAAGTATTTGGCAGTACATGTCAGAACCCATGATGCACCTTATCCATGAGACACCTTGATCCTGGAAAAGATAAACAGTGGGCAGACTTCATGGGGGTCAAGGGCAGCATTTGGCAGCACCGCTTGGTTGCGCCGCCCCTAATGTACGGGTAGGGAAATGTTTGATGATTATTGCTCATGGTTGTCTTGAGGATTTCTCTCTGGTCGACACCAGAATTACGTAGTGCAGAGGACTGCATGATACCAGTCGACAGCCACCCCTGCTACTAAGGTGTTCTCCACAAACATGTTGGTTTTGTTGGCCAACCTCTACCATAGCGGCGTTGTTTTACAATTCCCACCATAATCCTTCCCAAGTATAGTAGGGATATTTCATCTACCATTTTAGAAACCACCATTTCGATCCTTCGGCGAAATGCCGTTGTTGCTGGCACATCCCTACCAATCAACAAAAATGTCTACTTTTCATGCAGTTGAAGTGGCTTAGATGGCGGTTTCTCAGAATAGGGGTACCCCGAAATCATCCTTTATTAGCCATTTATAGCAGCAATAAACCAACCATTTTTAGGGGACCCATATTTTGAGAAATCCCCAATTGCCTACTACAACAAGCTGTTGCTTGCCATGTGCTTCTTGCATCCACTGTTCCCAGCATCGCCACCATCAGCTCGGCAGGAGACAAACCTTCACGGCTCCGTGGAAACGGTCAGCTGTTCCTCGTTCCTCAACAGCCACTGGGCTAGACCGGCGCAGTGCCTGCCCAGCATCCGTTTTTCGGTATACCACCATTCACTGTTGGTTCTTTACCACCATTCACCGTTGGTATTCTTTATCACCGTTGGTATTCAAATAAAAAAATGACTTTTTGTTCTGGCAGATGTTGATATTCTTTACCACCATTCACTGTTGGTTTACCATCATGTTCACCCCTATTGACATTCATAGTAGCCACTGCCAATAACGAATTTAGACTCCATTGATTAACTATGACAGTAGCAATCATGTTCACGAGCGTCAACCACTCTCATTAAATCACAAGTAACCAGCCATTGACCATTATCCACCATGAATGATAGTGATGCTATTCACCAATATTAACCCTCATAAGTTGGTTATCAGTCGCTACCATTTATCACTAACATCAGTACCCCTCACTTTCATTCAATCACCATTAGTACCTGTGATTATTAGCATTCACCGTTTGATCACTCATCACTCACCATAGTGGATTCAACCACCAGAAAGAATGAAATGGTTTCATGATGGTGAATTAAGGATATCGATAAATGATGCTAAATCACTGATGGATCAATATCAATCATCAGTCCTCCGTTTCATTCACCGTTCAAATGGATCGCCATATGCATGGTTTTTCACCGCGATAGAATTCAGTCACCACAATATTCACTTTCATGTTTGGTAAACCCTTTCAGAATCAACCACCATGATATTCCATGGTGGAACCAACGCCACTCAATCACTTCCAACCAACAGCAATAGATTTAATTACCATAATGAATCAATCACCCTCCGTCTAAGCATATAGTGCATTTAGTCATCATAATCAAACACCATAATGTGCACCAGCATTGTTGACTAATCACTGTAATCATTTAATAAGTTTTTTCATTGTGATACTATGCTATAATTATCATCAACGGTTTTTAGTCATTGAATCATTATGGTGATCACCACCATTTTCATGCTATCACTAACAACCATTGATCGCGACTAGGTCAATATGAATCATTTGCCATCATAGTCAACCACCACAACATTCACCATTTTCCACTCCACCACCATGATAGCCAACCACCATTCCTCATCATAGCCTCACCATCGACCATTCTCCCCTCACCCGGGGGTCCGGCCATGATTCATTGGCGCCTAGGCATGTACGATGGAAATGTCCTGGTCACCTGCAACGATGGAGCACCTGATCGGCACTCTGAGGCGATTGAGATATCGAAGCCAGCGGTGGTTACACCGAAGGTGAACTGCCCTGGCAGGTAAAAGTCATCAGTTTAATTGGTCAACCAGCTATAAACATTATTCAATTAGGTAAAAATGACCAGTTTTGATATGTAAACCGATTATAAATGGTGGATTTTCCACTTCCTGGTTACTTTGCTAGAGAGTTGTGATGGCTAATGATGGTGGATGATGGTCAAACCACGTGTATATACATGGTTCAACCTCGATGAGAAGTGAATGATGGGTGACAGTTCATGAATCTGTGAAGTGGTTCATGATGAACAAGAGGCTAGATGGCTGTTTGGTTGTTAGAGAACGGTTACTGTAATGATGGATTGAATATTGGTTCAATTATTCAATGATTGTCAATTGGTGACTAATGATGGTTGAATGATGATAACAAGTGGTGTTTTTGAAAGGCCGAACTAGATCCCAGGGTCGAGGATAGTAATGACACCAGGTTGTTTGGGAGCCTGCCTTTTGTGTTTGCATCGTAAACCCCATTGAAGTTTGATTCATGTGGGTATTTGTCTTTTAGTTGTTATCCCGCCTCTCCGAAGTTTGACCTTTGCAACTCATCCAATTTGTTTGTCCACGAGCTGGACTTTGTTTTGACCATTCAGATTTTCCCTGAAAATGTTAGTTTGTTTTCACTGCACGGAATACAGTTTTCAAAATTGCAGGTGAACCTGCATTGTATAAAACATTGAGAAAAACGTCTAACCAACCAACAAGAGCTAGGTATAGGAGCCCAATCCATAGCAGAGATGAATTCCCCCATTTCCCATACGGGCAACACAAACTGGGAGTCGCGTGTACAAATAGCTTTTGGTCACTCACTTGCTTCAACAACCAGGCAGGAACCAAATCTTCAACTGCTACTGAACGCTACTTTGCATGGTTGAGTTTGAATACATGAAATCATCCAAATGAGTGGTTGGATCGACATGTATGAATCCCAGCTCCGGAAAATACATCTATACCAATAACATCATTGGTGTCATATCAAAGCATCGATTCTCTCTTGTTGAGGGCGCATCATGATGGACATTTATCTTTCACTTAAATGGACGATGCGTTGGAGGTGAATCGAAGTAGTAGCATCCTTTGGGTCAATACCACCCATCCAAAACATGCTTCACGTGGTGATGGCTCATCCACTGATTTAAGCAGTCCCTTGACTTGGCGACGGACGATGGCTCCGGTGATCGCTTCCTGGCTTGGCTCCGCACCCAGCTGGACGACCGCAGCCGCCCTGCCGCTTGACCTTGAAGAAGCAGCAGGCCATGAAGTCCACGATGACGAGGAGTAGGTATCACTTCGGCCTTCACTTTGGATGTCGACGCCTGCTGGGCCTTACCTGTCCGTGCATTTTGGACAGTGACTTGTTCAACTGATGAAACCATCAGATGATCTCTGATGGCACCATGCTGAAGCGTGTAAACGTAGGCTGACCTTGTAAACGTAGGCTGACCTTTGCCGTTGGGGGTGTTTTGGTGTTTCCTTTTGGTTTCTTTTCCCCCTTGGTTGATTTGGTTTGGTTCCTTTTGGGGAGTAGGTTCGGTTCGCAAGTCGTCCAGTTGCACCAGCCTTTTTTCCGAAGTTTCATATCAGCATGGACTGTCAGCCACCTGCCACTTGCACCGGTCGGTGTAGAGCGATGGCTCAGGGCATTAGCCCGGATTAAGCTGGGGTGTGGCAGTGTTTTCGACGGTGCAATGCCGAACATGCAGCATCCGCAGTGGTGCAACTTGGTATCACCAGCCCAAACTCGCTGTTGGCTCCGAACATGCTGACGTCGTTGACTCTTTGACTGCCTCTGATCCCAATCAGGCGACAGCACGGGTCAACCAGGTCTCGCGTGCCATGAGTTGACCGAACCATCTGTGGTGTCTCACGGCTCTGTGCCTCTCAGCGCCTTTGATTCATCGTATTGGACCTGGTGCTTTCCCCACTTGTTTCCTTTCAGCGAAGTCACCGGACATGAGCCCCATCCAGTGCGACTGCAAGACCGCCTTCGGATGATTTTTGCTTGTTGCGCGCCGACGGCGTGCTACACAAGGGATGTGCGGATCACGCCGTTGTGGACAGAGAGCCAGTGAGCTTCGTGATGATGGGACCAGGAATCACGGGAAGACTATCATCGTTGACGCTCAATGAAGCTTGGATGATGATTAATGATGGATGTCCAATGGTGAACTAATGGTTCGTGGTATTTTGGATTGAACTAACTACAACACGTTGGTGGTTTCAAGATGTGGCTTACTAAATGGCCAATTATGATTAATTACCGATGATTCATGATGGATGGTTAAGAGCTGCATGGTCGCACGTTCAAGCATAGTTGGAAACAGAACTTTCATGGCCAAACCGTTCACACTTTCAGTAACCACTATGTCCCTATAGTTACTGCTTGGAGCCATGTTATTACTATTCTATACAAAGCTATGATGGAATTTTGGTCAACCCTTCAGCCAGTACAAGCAAAAGAATCCACGAAACCATGATAGACACTCCGAAAAGAGCAATTTTTCTGGACATAGATCCTCCAATCCCAAATGTTGTTCAAATTTGATCACTTATCGCTAGATCAATCTGGATCATGTCCTTTTCTGGCGTTTTTACCGAACCCGATCCCATGAACTTTCTAAATGTTCCCGTGATTCTCTGGGGTGATGGGAAAATCGAGATTGGAAACGGGACCGTTTTAGCCATCAACTCTAGGGGCTTCATCTTGTTTCCTGCGGTTTCCCATGGTTCTCTACGAATTTTGTATCATTTCCTATAGGGTTTTCACCACCCAGCCACTAGGGGCTTCCCAGGTCGATTTTCCGACCAATCCAATGACCCTAGCATTTGGTTCGAAGCTTCCTATTGCCCTCCTTAGACCTCCCCACTTGAAGGGCGGCCCGCACTGGATACCCCCTGACTCCTGGGCCTCGTTCATGGTGGTGCTCCCTTAGCAACCATGATAGTCAGTATATCCCCTATTGGTTTATCATCCCCCTTTGTCAAGAGCCAGTGTTAACCATCAATAAACCGACAATGGCTTTGGGGTCCACTGGCTCGAGAAACCACCACACTTTAGTAAATCATGAACCAATGATGAATAATGATATGATGAATAATTAGAGTAATTAAAGCAATGAAAGGAACCATGAACATATACTATTAAGTCTATAATGACCATTGTTCATAGCCTGTTCACCATTTTGAATAACCTGTTAACCTAGCCGTTGTCAATCGGGGATATACCAACCACTTTTGGGGTTCCTCATCGCGAGCGAAAAAAACCAAGGTCTCGATGCCCGACACCAGCGGATGCCTGGCCGCATGCGATGACAGCATGTCGGCCACCATCACGGTGCTGGGTGACAGTGCCTCGGTCCAAGCAGCTGGTGGCCAGGAGAAACGATGAAAAGTTGCCCTTTCTCATATAAGTGGTCCTATAATCAATGGACGATTTAGTAGTAGGAAGCTGGGATTTGTCTTACAATCAATGTCTTTTCATAAAAGGGGAGGGTTTAGTACTAGGAAGCGGGGATTGATGGGTGTGGTCATCCCATCCATAGTAGGGATCCTTGTAATTACCCCGTTGCTCATACGGCATGTGTGTCTTGGAAGATTATAAAGGTCTCAATTTGTTGAAACTTTAAAGTTGCTGGTGTTTGTGGTGTCAACCTACTGGAAGTACCTAGAACTGAAGTCCCATGTCAATGATGTATGATGAACGAATACCTCTCCAATTCCACTAAGCTTGAAGCTCAAAGTCACTATTTTTGGCCATGTATGGATGTTGGATTTTGCATGCAACCAGATGGGCGAGGGTACTCAAGCAGAATGGCTCACTAATCCAAGAACTGTTTGCTATGACTGGAGCTTCCTAGTCATCATTTTATAGCCGATTTACTATCGCCAATACCTGATCATAACCACCACGATGGGCTACCAGCTGTATCCTGGTTCCAACCCCCTAGGCCTGGTTTTGAATCCTAGTTACATGAAACAATGGCCACCTCAAGTTACACGTGGGGACCCTTCCCCACGGCCCCTTTTTGCATGAAGCATCATAAAATTAACCCATTTCCCACAGGGGAAACTCGTTGGGACCGCACCAGCAGAGCCAATCTACAGCAGTTTGGGTCATTTCAAACCGCTTGAGCTATAGCAACAGATACTGATAGTCAGTTCGGAAGCCCCACCTTTGTACAATGCTTCAAGCACCAACGCTCAAGCAGTTGTCCATGCTTCAAGCGGTTCCACTTCGTTCCAATGGCATACGGGATGGGGCCCGTTCACGTGCCGTTTCAATGCCTGGGATTTGTGCTGGAAAAGGATCATCTGACCGAATAGCCCCAGATGTGTTCCGTATGTGGGTTGGTTTTTCCGTTACCCTAGGGCAGCATAGTGGGCAGATTTTGGGTAGCCTAACATAGCTGAAGAAATGGTGGATTCTCGAAATCCAGCTTAGTTGACCGGAGGGTAATGAAGCAATAAACTAAGCTGAATCAAAATCAATTAGGTCAACCAAGTAGATTGATTTTAATCAATTCGTCAATAGTCAATACTTTGCTTTCCTTCTGCGTGCGAAGACCATAAACTTCGTAGATACAGATTCCGAAGTGCCACGGGGGCCCGTAACATAGGTATTTGTGAAGATCATCAAGCCCAAAGTTATTTGGATACGCACTCACATGATCATAACGTGGTGGTTCCAACTTGGCACATGGCGAAGCCCTCCTCGCCTACTTGGACGACACCTATGTCTTGTGTCCGTCCACCCGCGCCCGCGCCCTTTACGAACTTCTCGAAAAGGCGTTACAACACCATGCGAACGTCACTCTCAACCAAGGAAAAACTCGCATTTGGAACGCTTCCGGCACTCCCCCCACTGGCTGGCCACCTCCCCCACCCAACGCTCCACCAATCTGGGTTGGTGGTGACATAGGGTTTTCATGATCGCATTGCCTCAGTTACTTGTGTTGTTTGCAAAGGAATGGCACGATGCCAGCTCTGTGGCACAGGTCTTCGCCATAGGGAAGCAAGAGGCTGCAGCTGTCAGCAACATCATGAGCAAAATCGATACTTCAGCGGTCCAATTTTTGACAGACAGTGTTCGGAGTAGAGGGATGAAATACTACATCCAGCACGAACTCATTGGGAAGGATCTTCTGAACCTTCATTTCACATCGGGGACGGGTGAAAGAGAATGCTGGAAAGAGGAGTTCCGCAACATGGATGATGGCGAATTGGATCCTTGGGCCTGCAGTAGCGACCCCAATGACTTGCAGGTGATCGTTTCTCAGGGCAAGCATCAATATTACCAACAAATAAACGACAATTGATATGTATTGATGGTTGTTTGGTTGTTCATTCATATGGTTGATATGACTAACAACTAAACCATCAATATTACCAACATTAAACCTTATCATTGAATTATTGGTTGTTGTTGGTAATCAAATGATGGTAACAATTGTTGGTAATACAATTGAATAACCAACAATAGAATGACTTTCAACATACAACCTTATCATTGAATTATTGTTGGTTGTTCATGGTTGATGTTTGAACCATCCCTATTTACCACCAAATGTCACGCCTATCTTCCAGAGGGTACAGTGCTATAATAGCATTCATTAACCGCAGTACCATTAAGTATGTTAAGTGGTATTCAATGACCATTGCCACTGCTATGTTCAATGTTTATTACCGTGCTTAATCAACCTTCATTACATTCATCACTATTTCAACCCTTAAATGCGATGATAGCATGAACCATCTTCAATTGCCATGATAAACCCTGAAATGTTACGTTTTATTTCCACAGCAGCGCCTTACCTTTGGGCTTTGGTGATCTGTCGCTAGGCTACGATGTCACGGTGAGCGGCCGCACGGCCAGCGGGGAGACGGAGACGGTGCAATGCGACACGTGCCCCGGCAGGGTCTGGGCTCGTCATGGGATGTTGGCCCCGGAGATACGGCGAGCTGGGTCAAGCAGTTCAGCATGAAGGATAGGGGATAGCGACCAACAAATTCATAGGGAAAACGTCTAGGGATAATCACCAACAAATGAGCGATAATTAATATTAATGATTCAACAAATCTGGGATAATCACCAACAAATTTATAGGGAAACCATGCTTAATGATGGGGGAACCAGGGTTACAGTGTTTTGACCCATTTCCGTATAGAGTGAGTAGGGTAGTGATGCCGTGCTGATGTTGATGCGCTTATTGTTGGGCCATGAACTGGATTGCTAATCACGAACTGGGATTGAAAGGATGAATGAAGTAGCCATGCTGTAGCCTTGCATTGCATATAGTGATTTATTCGCGTAAGTTTAGCATTTGAAAGCTGGATCATTGTCAATAATTCAGCAGTATCGGTATGACCCCAGCCACAAGTGGGAAGAATCGACCCCGGCATGTATCTCCACAAGTGTTGCTTGAAACAGCAGTGTTGAGAGCCGGTCACTTTGATCCTTAGCCGCCACTTGTCGGGATGATGGCCATATTGAGCACCCATTGTTTGGGATGTTTCATATTTGTTTGATTTTATGTAGTCCATATATGTTCAAACATTTTCATTTAGATTTAAATGTTCAAGCATTTTCATACATTTACTAATTTTGACACATGTTTGCATATTGTCACACTGTCATATAACATATAATTATTTTCACGTTCATGTTGGAAATAAATGGGAAACTCCAGCAGACACCCCGGTTGCCCCGAGGTTGGACAGCAGCTACCATGATTCCTATGTCTTGACGTGCACGGACGGCTTGTGGGAAAGCTCAGGTCAATGCGGAGATGTTTCCTGTTGTGATTCCCAGGGAGCGAGCTTCGGGTCGCCAGGGGTATCCCGTTCGCTCTCCCTTTAAAGGGGGAGCGAGCTAAAGAGCTACAGGGAGTGGGGTTTCACCAGATGGAGATGTTGATGTTTCCAGGTGATGGTCATAGGATTGCCAGGACACGGACATAGCTATGATCACCAATCTGTGATGGTTGTATGTTCATTGTCAAGCCAACCTGACAGCAAATGGGTTTGATTGGTTGTTACGCTGCTTTACGGATGCTTGTTCCAACAAATGGTCTCAGCGGTTGGTCAACCATCCATGACAACAACAAATGTTCAATCCAGCTGGCTGACAGGGACTTCCATCATAGGAATCATGGGTGTTGCGCTGCTCAAATTGACCAGTTGCTGAATCACATGCATCTTCCAAAATGTTTACGATAGGTAGACGGATTGCTCAGATTAATTTACACATGTCCAAAGCAAATGGTTTTCCAGCATGATTTCCTTGCAATCCTCATGCAATGAATATTGCAAACTTCGCCATTGCACACATTTGACTGCAGACATGTGTACACGCCTACAGCATGAATGATGAAGTTATTCACATTTTGCGTTTGATTTGTCACGTGTGAACGTGATGTTGCAAGAGGTGTCATCTTAAGATTGGTCTACAACCCAGGTTTGATATTGAATAGACATCATAATGTGCGAACGAACCTTGAAATTCAAGTTTTGGTGATCCTATGGTTTGGGCATTTGACTCTCTGGTATTCCTTGGTTGTTTGTCAATTTCATTAATACAGAGTGGTACCTCACAGTTATAAGTTTGTTGAGATTCGCCATATAGTTCTATTAGTTATATCTACCATAACTGGTAGTTCTCCTAGTAATGATCTAAGTTAACTACCACTCTATACGTTCCAATCGCACGGTGGAATTGCAGGATATTTTTGAACCAAAGTGTTTTGCAAGTTCTTGTTGTGACCATGTCCTCCTCAAAAAGACTGCTTGTGTGTTGATGACTTCAATGTTCATGAGGGTCTCCAGATGTACAGAGTGCTGCCCCCTACATGTATATGTAAGTTATGATATTTATGAATGCAGCTATCAGAGATAGCTATCAGATAATTGATATATTATATGGCTCACAGTCGGTTTCTTCCCTTGGGGACAAGCGCTTCGGTGTTGACCATGACTGGCTGTTGCTGAACTGGCTACCAATCTAAGCTGCCCAACTTTGCTCCACGCTTGGTGGTGTGACCGAGAACTGGACGAGCGGATCCAGTGTCGAAGATGAACCAGTTGGTTGGAGGTTGAGCATTCATAATTCATAATAGATTATACTTATAGTGTATTATAGTCACATATTATTATAATAGTGAATACCCCGTAGTATCTCATCACTTTATTCAATTCGATTTTAAAATCTGAGTCCCTAAGATACTAGAGAAAATCACAAGGAGATGACAAGCCGTCTTCTGTAAGCGGATGGCACTGCTTATGGATCAAATCCGGCGATGATTCGGCAATTTTTCGAATGATGATTCTTTGTGGTGGTTGGCCTGGTTGTTGTGGTTGCAGTGGTTGCTGTGATTGCGGTGATTGTGGTGGTTGCAGTGGTTGTCATTGGGCTAGCTGTCATTGTAGCGCTTGCGGTTGTGGTGGTTGTGATGGTGGTGGTGGTGGTGGTGGTGGTGGTGGTCGTGGTGGTGGTGGCTGTGGTGTCTTTGTTGTCGTGGTTGTTTTCGTGGTCATGGTCGTGATTGTTATGGTTGCCGTTGTTGTTGTGGTTGCCTTTGTCGCAATGAGGCATTTGCATGACAAACGTCATTGCTGCATGACTTAAATGTTGTTGTAATTGCATTTGCTGCTTTTGGTGGCGGCACACTGCCAAGGCAGTCTTTGGAGAGTCTTCCCCAAGGAAGTCGATTCTGATCTCCGGAAACGGACAGAGATTTGACGGTTTTTCAGCAATCCTCGGCACAGCGCGCTGAGCTGAGCGAGCAAAGCTTGGGAACTGCTCCTGTTACCGCAGGCGCCGTGACGTTACGCGACGCCGGAGCTGCCCAACGGTCACCCAGAATTGACCGCTCAACATTGCTACCTTTCACCAAGCATCAAACATCATTAGGCAACGCCCATCTTGTTGTATCAACCTAGAACTTTCAATTTGAATTGATCATAAAAATATCGGAAAAATGGTAATGCCATTATTAGATTCTGATTTTGATGGTCACCAATCATCACCAATGCCTTCTGAGGTTGAGCGCCAGTCACAGTTGCCACAAGATGTGTAGCTCCAGCAGCTCCAGTAGCATGGCTGCACGAGTTCGCACGAACGTGAACGGAGGGCTGTCATGGCTGTGATGGTAACAGGTGGTCCATATGGCTATGGATCAATATTAATCAACCAATAATGGTGGATGATTAATTAACAACCAATAATAAGGAAAACTCTGGTTCATGATAGGAGAACCAGGGGTACAGGGTTTTGACCCACAGCCATGTGGTGAACTGCTTGGTGGTTTGATTGATTTTCTTTTTACTTCCCTAAATGAGCATAGATGTATCAGCAAATGGTTGGTTGGTTGACTCGCGCATATTTTTCATAGGAGTGGTTCAACCCCCACCCAGTTAAATGATGGTTAATCCATGGTTTGATATCGCACCTTGTTATCGTGATGGTCATGTTGTTTTGAACGTTGCTGTAGGTATCATTTTGGTCAACCAACAATTGTCACCGCCAGAATCATGGTTTGACTCACCAGCAACTGGTGATTCCTGGTGGTTGGCGATGGTCGATCAAATGAAACAGCTCGATTCACAACCAGTTCGTAATCAACTAGGGTGTTCGCGTTGATGTTAGCTTAAGGATGATTATAACCATATTGTGTTTACTAATCATCTGAGTCACAGCTGATTCAAGCCGCTGGAAATGACAATTAATCATCACTTTCTTGATCGTTGTCATTGACCACAGGTAAACCATCGTTACTAGTTATATACTTATCACAACTATTTCACCACTGGATTACGAACCCATCAGTAAACTAATGACAATAATCCCAACCGAGTGATCGTGTTCACCCACTTGATTACCAAGCCGTTATCATCAGTGATCTCTTATCAATAAACATTCGTGATCACTACTTAATATAAGTTACTACACCATTGTTACCAAACCATTAGTAGTCATTACCATTGACATTAAGCAATCAACTAGTGACAATAATCATTGTCCAACCCATTGGTCCATAAACTATATCAATTATTATCAATTATGCAGTTCATTGATTCTTTGATATTATGAATTGTTTTAATTACATATAGTTTACAACTTGTATACCGGTTAAAATCATTGTATGAAGGATTCTTCGTCAATTACTGATCCTTTTCATTGACATTATTCATTGACATTAATCAACTGTAGCGTCACTGACATGAATGAACCTTAGTGATCATTGTTATCGACACTAATCATTTGTAGTTTACCGATTAGTATCAATGATTTCTAGCCTTAATGATCACTGCTCACTGAAATAATGATCATTAGTTTGACACGGATTCCCTTAAAACTAATCACAATGATCAATGTCACGTTCGCTCGCAGGTGTCAACGTGGTCCTGGGTGGACAAACTTACCAGGCTCGGTGATGAGAGTGGGTTGGGCGTTCCAAAGGTGGGGCGGCGGATACTGTACCTGAAAGCCTCAGCTTTTCGGTGAATTTCAGTGAAAGAATGGGGATTTCTCAGGCCGGTGACTGGGGACCTCCAAGTTATGCATGGTTTATTACCATAAATGGTTCATAAAGTGGAGGAAATTGTTAGACATGGTTATTTGAAATGGTTGATGACTTGGATGATTTGGAGCTACCCTATTTTGAGAAACGCCCACATCTGCGTGTAAGTATGTACATATTTGTATCGAGTAGTACCCGTCATTCATCAGTACCGGTTGCTATGAGCACCATCTCCAAGGAACATGTTGTACAAGTATCATCAAACAGGTATACTGGTGTACCAACAATGGTGAATCAATTGTTAGTTACCCATTAGCCAATGGTTAACAATGATCCATGATTGATAAAACCACGTAAGCCAATCGTATTTGCGGTCCTCGACCAATATCCACTATTACGCATTATTCAGCCTTTATTTATTATTCAGCATGCTAATCCAAAATCAATTGTTGCCCAGCATACTTCTCACCCCACTGCGAGGCTTCTCCAGTTGCTGACATTGAGCACGCACAGGCGCACTGTGAAAATTGTGGATGTCAGAACAAACGGAAAACGGACCAACGGTGATGGGTAATAGTCGGTAATGATGATGGTTAATGATGATTAACCAATGATGATGGTTGATTTATGGCTCATCGTGATTCATGATGGTTATATGCTCATGATTAATGGGCATCGTTGTTTTTGATGGTTCATCATTAGTTATTATGTTCTTATGAGTCCAGAAAGTGGCAGAGTCATCTGCAAAGGTTTCAAGCGGCGCAAGACGCCCCTTGTGATGGCTGCTGTTGATACCCCTACTGGTACCAAACGTGTTTTTCAGCTGATATATGACTATGGGTCAATAGCAACCATTCAACAAACAAATGGGTAGGTGAACATCCCAACAGGTAGACGAGTGGGATGTTCATTTATGGGATGTTCACCACTCACATGATATGGGATACATGGTTTATAATATGTCTTAGCATCCAGGTGAAGACAGTTTCGGGGCTGGAATACCACAGGGTGGGGCTCCCAAAAGCTGGCTGACTCGGGTGACAACGTAAATGAGGCAATTACCAGTTATGATAGATATGACTGTTGGTTTAAACCGCAAATTTTCACCAACAGAATGGTTTAATAACAGATATGACTGTTGGTTATGATAGATATGACTGTTGGTTAAATGTGTTGAACATTTTGCATGTTGTCATGGCCATGTAAATCCACCGAATCCCAGAAACACTGGAAATCTAAGTGTGTGGCTGTAACTCACCCAGGATGGTTGATTTTTATCTACGTCAAACACAAGCTACGGAGATAATGACCATGATCCTTCAGAGTTTACTTCTGTAGAACCATCACCCCTCAAAAGAAACGTGTAGATATAGATGATCAGAAAAAAAACTGCGCACAATCATAAAAAAAAAAACCTGGTACAATTGCATTGTGAAAATTTATGAGGTGAGAGCTGCAGACAAAACAGACCATTGTCGTTCGCGGATACCATAGTTGGGTATCGACTTTTCAGGGTCACCATTTCCAATTTCATCAGCCACGAATCACATTAGATCTATATACACAGTCCGACCGGTCAGCAGTAGGGATCCGCACAGATGTTTGGCGGGACAAGGGCAATTTGCAGATCCATCAATAACCACACCAATGAGCAAGAATGGCTATATCAATGGCCATCAGTGGTCATATATCATGAATAAGAAGCCCAGTGTTGGATGAGTTTATTGTCCAATAAGCTGGGGACCCAGCAAGGATACATGGGGATTCCGTGGATCAGTGGCTGCTTGCACTCTTGCGGACGGCTTCGTCGCTCGGCCGCGGCTGCAGCTGACAGCCAGTGCAGCTTGTGGGTCTCGTATCCAGCTAAACTTGACAGCTGGACTTGATGGTTGAGACTTGGGTGTTTCTCTAAATAGGGGAGCCTTAATGCTTGGTTTAGTACTGTAAATGGTTGATATTGATATTGGATGAATTGCGGTACAGCTTGCTATCTACGAGTTGATGAGAATTGAATGATAAATTGTTTGTTCTCATCACGAAAATTAGAATCTAACCTGCTTTGTTATAAAAATTTGATCTCATGTAGTTTGATGAGAATTGGATGATGATAGTTGACCCATGACTAAGGATAACCAATTAGCAGCAGCAACAACCAATCTCAGCTTCTCGATCCATTCATGGCTTCTCCAAAGCTACGACTTTGAGGGGCTGTTCCATAAATGGAGGTGTGCTCTGGAGTCTCGGGGGAGACCCTGGCTCTTTACAACGCAGCTGAATTTGATGGAAAATCAGCGAAAGTATTGAAGCAACTCCTGGCCACTCGGCTTGGTTTTTCCCGGTTCCGCCTACGGCTCTTGGTGGAAGATGCTTCCCGCATAATCCCGGACGATGAGGTTTTTTCTGCCCCTCCAGTGGCGGTACAGCTGGTTTTCTTGGAATTTGACCAGACTGAAGAAGACACTGCCGTCCAGGAGATGATCTTTGCCTGCCTGGACAATCAGCCGGATGCACTTGAAACTTTGTTGTGGCGTCCCACCAATCCAGACCTCAAGGATGAAGATGGCAGGACGCCCATTCACTATGCTGCAGGAACCGGGCATCTCGAACTTGTGAAGCTGCTGATTGATGCAGATTCAGATAAGGATGCACGTGACAACAACGGGGTGACACCGTTAATCGTGGCATCTGAACTGGGCCATATTGAAGTAGTCCGCTTGCTGGTGGACGCTGGTGCTGACAAGAGACAGGCCACGACCGATGATGGTTCGTCACCATTGTACATCGCATGTCAAGAAGGTCACAACGAAGTAGTGCGCTTGTTGGTTGCAGCTGGTGCTAACACGAACCAGGCCACGACCGACAATGGTACAACACCATTGCACATTGCATCTCAGGAAGGCCACGTGGAAGTAGTACGCTTGTTGATTGCAGTTGGTGCTAATACGAACCAGGCAACAACCAACAATGGTATAACACCATTGCACCTTGCATCTCAGGAAGGCCACCGCGAAGTAGTGCGCTTGTTGATTGCAGCTGGTGCTAATACGAACCAGGCCACGACCGATAGTGGTACATCACCATTGTACATGGCATCTCAGGAAGGCCACATCGAAGTAGTGCGATTGCTGCTTCAGGGTGGTTCTGATTCTCATCAGGCCAGATCAACGGATGGCTGGTCACCATTGCAAATCGCATCTCACAAAGGCCACGTCGAAGTGGTGCGTTTGTTGGGTATTGCACCTCCAAAAAGACAACGTAGATGCTAGGAGCTTGTTGGTTGATGCATGTCCTGAGCTGTTCTGATACGAACCACAGCAGGACAGACATCAGCACGTCACCATCGCACATTGCATTTGAAAAGGGCCGCGTCGAAGTCGTGTGTTTGTTGAAGCTGGTGCTGATAGTACCAGGCCAAGACATGCAACAGTGTGTCCCTTGGAGCGTAGGAGGGTCATGTGTTTTTATTGCTGCCTCATTGTTGAATTTCAGTAGTCATGCGAACAAAATGTTGGGTTTTGATTATGGTAAGAACGAGCACTGTATATCAATCATGGTTGGAAACCACAAAGTATCAAACATTTTTTATTAATCATATTCATATTGTAATTCACCAACTATCAAGTTAAGCAAGTAACCCATGCTTAAGCTATGGACAAACCATGGACTGTACTGCAAATTCATACCTGGCCTCAACGTTGCTTTATGGCTAACGGAAGGGGATGCCCTGGTAGATCTCGGCTGCTGTGGGTCATGATGGATGATCAGCAGCTCTGGTGATGATTGATTGCTATAGCTAGAATCATGCCACGATTCGTTTTACCATGACTGGTTGGGTTCTACCTACGTGATTTGGCAATTATCCGTCTACATCGAAATTTATCAGTTTATCAGTGAGTTCTATCCTAGCTATGGATCTTTTGATTCAGCCATTGTCAACCTACACTTAAATACACTCCATGATTGGTTGGATTCTAGCCATTTGATTTGGCAATTAGCCATGTATACAGTTCAAATGCGCACCGGGCAGAAACCCTAATTCACCATGATTTGTGGTTTGATGGATTTTTCATTCCCCACCGCCATCACATCATCAAGATCGCAGAGTCAGCAATTTTTTGGAGGTCAAATCCGAAACGCCCCTGACTCAGGAGGTGTGAAAAAATGACCCGGAGTGATGGGTCAATAGAAGGAACTATCACCAACAATATGCTGCTTTTATGCGCCTATTTATGTCGTGAATTTTGGATCAGTCAGTATGATACGATGACAAATCGTTCATAGGCACATCTCTAGTGTACAGTATACTGTTTGTTATGAACCAGCATTTGCGACCATAAGTTTCAAGAGTAGATTTGCCAGCAGAGCCAAGCCAGCTGTCGATGGTGTCTCACATTGAGCCACTTTGAAAACTGCTGGAGAAGCAGAACATTTGGGATGATACTAGCTATTGATGTAGGGTGCACGATGGGGATAGACCAACACCGTTCTGGTTGGTGGTTCGGTTGACATTTTATACCTTCCCCAATGACTTTGGGAAGGTGGTGGTTGACTTGCAACTGGTTGGGAACGATCTTACAGCTGAGAGGTGATGATACCAAGAGGATTCCCCGACTGATAGCCATGCATATGGATGATTAAGAACCATGCGTAATATTTGTTGTGGAACATACACCACTAAGATCTATAGAGATCATGATTACACAATCTGATATGAACTGATGACGTACAAGAAAACAATGTAAAGCATGCTGCTGAACACAGTGATGGCATTGGTAGAAAATCTGGTCAATAGCTGGTTGGTGGGTTCAACCCTTTTTATTTTCCCTAGCAATTATGAACAAATGGTTTGTTGACTCACATTTTTTAGGGGTTGGAACCACCAACCAGGTAGTGAACGATGATGAATGGTCGTGGTTGACAAGAATGGTTAATTGTAGTGGCAAACCACTGCAATGAATTCACCTTCGTTAGCAAATCAGTATTCTCCCCCTATAGTCAACCGTTTTTTTTGCGCACATCATAGTTGCGAACACCAGGAGAAACTCTCCTGCAATTTCATCAGTTCGATTTGGCTCCTTAGACTCCGTGCTGGCTGGTGGTAACTGATTAACATTGTTCATCCCAATTGTATGAAACCAAATGGTTGAAGTTAGTCGACGTGCGCATGTTGTTCATGACGTTCGCACAACCCGGTAGTAGATCAAAAGAACTGCCTAGAATCATCCAAGACTTTATGATCCATACCACCAAGTGGGTGTTTCTCAAAATAGGGGTACCCCGGTACCCCTATATCATCCATTAATAGTCATTTACAGTAATAAACCAACCATTTTTGGGGCTCCCCATTTTGAGAAACCACCAAATGAGGCAAAAAAGCATCACAGACGTGGGAAGTTTCGCGGCTGGAAGCCGCTCGACACCTCGATCATAGGGTCCAGTCCAATGGCAGTACCCCGCAAGAGCCATAAGCACTCGCTGGGGTAGGGCGACACCATGGATTTGGGCAAACCTATACGGGTATGTGACGGTATGTGCCAAGCCATAGGGTAACCAATAACCCACCAAAAATGAGCATTTTAACAGGAAACCGTTGGTTTTTGGGGGACCACTATTTGAACAGATACCGTACATACCATATCTATGATCGATTCGTGTTGGTCGCATGAACCTGCTTGACTAAGAATCATGAACTCGGATTCACCAACCAATTACACTCTTGCAAACTGACCTGCTTGCATAGACAATCCACTATTCGGAATTGTTTTACCATGTCGTGGTTTCTCAAAATGGGAGACCCCCAAAAATGGTTGGTTTATTACTAGAAATGATTATCAATGGATGATTGGGGGGTACCCCTATTCTGAGAAACTACCATGTTTTACCTCTAAAAATGGTGATTAACTCAGCTTCCAGGTTGTCAGACGGTACCTCCAGTTTCAGTTATCCCTTCAGCACGCCAGACTGGCTTGGTGCAATGCGGATCACTGGCATCAGGCCGAAGTCTATTCTGGGGTGAGCGTGAAGTGTGGCGGCTGACCCTTCGGGTTAGTCATGGTTAGGGCTGGTTGCAGTGACGCTTAAGCATGGATAACCATGCTCATAGAATGCTAGTGGAAAACAATTGCTCACAGAATGCTTTAAACTTGTTTGATGAATCATCTTTAGTCTTTATAGAATGCTTGCAATTGCTATGAAGATTGATAGTTGTTGGTGATGATCAATGATTCGTACGTGTTTTCATGGTTAATTGAATAAATGATTAAAGTCAGGATGGTGGGTGAATGGCACTGATAATGGATATGGGCGGTGGTCACAAGAACGGTTGAATGATTTGTTTATTGGGGTAAATGATGTCAACGTTTGCTGTGTGATGATACAACCATCATTTTTGCTCTGTACTAGTCTCCACAAACTTTAAACAGACGGGGAAGATCGTGATAGAACCGGCCAGTATCCGGGTTAACCACTATAATAATCAAGTTGCGTGGGCATTCCCAGGAGTAGAGATATCATCGGTTGAAACCAGCAAAAGTGGTTTTTTTCCAGCAGGCATACAAGCATCACAAATTCATGACAGTGGTTGTTGGCATTACAAAAGGACGAGCCCTGATGCTCCCCCAAAAATGCACACATCACAGTTTGCTGAATCAGCCCAGAGGCTTGGAAGCTGCCTAGGCTACTTGGTAAATAACAGGATTTAACGGTGGCCAGCGGTGGTCGGCCATGGTGGTTGATGATGGTTCATAATGGTTATTCATCAGCACGGATCCTGGTGATGATCCTAACCATGAAATCAAGGACCTTCATCGCCATGCCATCAGCTATGCAAAGCATACAATTGATCATCATAAAACATAATTAATACCAGCATTGAAACCATCATTGCACCTAGAATTAGGAGCCATTAATCTTACTCACCACCCGCTGATGCACTCACTTGCATGCCCATTACCCGTTACAGATTGTACACCATGACAGCAACGGTGCCTATAGCAGGGGGTCTTGATGGGTTACAAAAGCTTCTGAGCAGGTTCTTGAAGAAATAACCTTAGCCCCAGAAGGTGGCACAGCTCTTTGCTTATTTGGTTCATAGCCCGAGGTAACAACCAAGTGAGATATCACTACAGTGAAATGGTTGTTTAGCTAACTCACAAGTACGGGGGTCCAGCTTGTATTTGATGATATCTAACGATTTTGTGTGTCATGACTGCCATTGGCCCGGTAGTTACCCTAGTGAACAAACTGATTGAGCTATCTTGGGGCACCAGTCCCTTGCGAACCATACCAACTGATGGCTTCTCAAGTCATAGGATACCGTCAAATCATCCAGCTTGTGAAGCAGTAATAAACCAACCATAACTTAGGGGTCCCTATTTTGAGGAACCGCCATACTGAACCCAGGGGCATGCAACAATGACTAGCGCATCAAACTGATTTCTCTCATAAGATCAAGTGCTTGGCTCATTGTGCATACTGGGACACGAAACTCCCTAAAGAGGGGCTTCTCAAAATAGGGGTCCCAGATCATCTTATATTGGTGATTAGTAATAAGCCATCCATAACTCCATAACTTGGGGGTCCCCTTACTTGGAGAAAGCACCACATGGCTATGGGTCAAAACCCTGTACCCCTGGTTTCCCATCATTAGCCATTGATTTCCCTATGGTTTTGTTGGTGATTATCCCCAGTATTGGTTAGTTAATATTGACCCATAGCCAAATCAGTTCTTCTCGGGTCGCTTCGAGAGGGTCGCATCGAGAGGTGCATCCTTGCGCCAGGATTTGTGGGCGACATCACTTTGACCTGCAACGAGGGTACGGTGACCGCCCGGCAGCACAAAGAAACCGAAGAAGTTGATCCGTGACGCACCACCCTGTGATGGATTTGAGATTATTTGAGATATTTTGAGATGTGGTCGAATAAATATTTATATATATACATACATTGTGATATGTATATTTGTAAAGCTATGTATATCCAATCTCGATTTGTCATTGGTGATGATGACGATGAAGATGATGACGACCACGAGGACGACGAGGATGAGGATGATGATGATGATGATGATGATGATGATGATGATGATGATGATGATGATGATGATGAGTTTGGGAAGAGGAGGAAAAGAGTATATGGTGTTGGTCCTGCTGATGATGATCCCTGATTGATATTAAATGGCTCAGTTGTTGTTGGTAAATGAGCAGCACCAAGGACTGGAGTGATTGAATGGCGTTTTCCATCTATGGTTCAAATACCACCAGAAATTGTTTTGTGTTTCTATTACCCTTTTATTGTTATGGCCTTAATTTGGAGCTACAGGAAGAACCCTGATATCAGTAAGATCTCCTAACCACTACAGTACCTGTGGATATTTTTCATGCATGAACGAGAATATTTCCCGATTCACCTGCTATTACATGAACCACAACTATGTCTTTGCATGCTGAGGCTGATATCAGTGCCTGTAAAGCTCCTTGTGGGGGGCCTTGGATCACTGGTGCCAGAGTCAAAGGTTTCCAAGGGGCCAATGCTGGTAAGTAGTGATGATTTGTGATGACTAGTGATGACTAGTGATGACTAGTTATGATTAGTGATGATTAGTGATGATTATAGTGATGATGAATGATGATTCAGTGATGATTCAGTGATGGTGAACATACTGGCTATGAATGATAAAATGATGTTTGGTGATGGCTAATTATTGGCTAATTATCGTAGCTAAGCAGATTGCTGATGGTGGTAGTCATGCCTGATGATGGTTAATAAAGTGATCAATTGCTCATGGTGAATGATTATTGATGATGGTTAAACATGATGATCAGTGATGGTCAACACTGATGAACAATGATGCTCAATGATGATCCAGAACAGTTGATGCTGATGATCAATGATTGTCAAGATTGATGATCAAACATCTTTAATATATGTCACTGGTGTCCAATCATCAGGGCCTCATCATGCTTCGCCTTGGTAAAAACACGGGTGATCAACGGTGTTCCATCAGGACTAGTAATGATGGTTCAGTAGGTAACGTGAGTTCATCAGGATTTGCAGAGAATGATCCACAACTATGGCTATGGGTCAATATTAACCCACCAATAATGATGGATAATAACCTACAAAACCATAGGGAAAACAATGGTTAATGATGGGGGAACCAGGGGTACAGGGTTTTGACCCATAGCCACAACTATAGTCCTGGAGAATGATTTGTTCAGGATAACGACTACTATCCATCAGGATAATTATCATGAACCAGTCCTTAGTGGATAGTGATAGTTCATGATCAGTTTCATTGTTCATAACTCTTATTATGAACGATCCATTACGGATAATAGATACGTTCATATAGGCATCATAGTTAACTCATGTGGTACCAATGATGAGCCACAAATACATACATCAGTTATATCATAATTATCCACTATGGTTCATGATCAGCGTATAACAATGAACAGTCAATCCCTGATGATGACTAGGGCTTTTCCAGCCTCGCCCGGCCAGTCAGCCTCGCAGCGGATGCTGCGGATGGCAATGACCCTATCGTTCCCTAGTTTTGCCGGTTGCCTCTTATTTTAAGCTGTTGGTTATGCTCGCATGATGTTTGGAGTCGATACCTTTTTGGTTTTACATCGAGGTGCTTTGAAAGGGAGGATTTGCAAGTGGCCAACATGCACTTTGAATATGAATTCTTGCAGTTAGACTCATATTCCAAGTGCAATTCTAAAAAAGCAAGTACAGTATCGAAGTGCTAGTCCGATAGTGTAACGAAAACAGTAGTCAAAATCTACTACTGGCTATATTTATACAGTAGTCAGAAACAAGTAGTCAAAATTCAGATTCATACACCAATCTGTTTGGACATATCCTTGGCTTTGGAGAGAGCGGGCTAAGGGGAGTGGGCACCCATGGGACATATCCCTCTCAGTGTGGCAGCGAGCAAGAAAGCTACGGGAGTGGTCACTCAACAAGATCTGAATGGATAATTGTGGATGTTTGCCACTTATCATCACAACTATCCAGTGAGATATCTGCCATTGTCGATGATATCTGGGTTCATTGGTCAACAATCATCATAATTGAGTGGTTACTGCCATAGCCATGGTGATGATAATCATAACCATTCCATGTTATCATGATTAGTGACTGTAACCATAATTGAATGGTTATAACATAGTTGAACTATAACCACTTCCATAGTGATTATCATTGTTGTAGCTATAACTATTCCCATAGATGACATAGTCACTCTGCCTTTGCCCTGACGTCAACTGGCGCATGTTGCGCCCCCAGGTGCCTCCGGCGCAAGTGTCTCGGTGACCTTCGGCAGCGCGCCGCATTCGGTGGCCACGACTGCGCAGATCCTGAGTGGTGCCACTGGCACAGTGGGTCCGGGACACAGAGACTGCTGGGGCGCTGGGATGGTGGTGGGGTTGTTTGGTGGTGGTTGGTGATGGTGCTGCTGCTACTGCTGCTACTGCTACTGCTGCTGCTGCTGGTGATGGTGCTGGCGGTGGTGGTTGGTGGTGTGACTTTTAGTGGTTTATTTTTCACCAATACATGCAATCATCATCAGCACATCGACAGCAGCGTTTGAGCGACCATAACCAACAGGAAGATAGCAACGTGTAGCAACAGCGATTTTAGGTCTGGAATGGATTCACAACTCCAACGATGTTTCACCCCAAAGTCTAAGGAGACTCTTCCATGTTGTAGGACATTGCCAAGATCCCAACTGGATGGGGTATGAATGAAGCGATCAAAATTCTGGGTCAGCTCGAAGTGGTCTTTGTTGCATCCAGCTGGAAAAAACGAACAATCGTCAAGGTGATTGCTTTTTTCGATCGGGTTATCTACGAAGCACCTCTTGTTGGATGATCATCGTCGTTCTTCTAACTTGGTTTGTCACCATGATCAGAAAGTACCCTACCTTAACCTTGGTCATTGACCACTTCAGTGGGATCGTTGTCCAATCGGAGAAGTGATCCCAGCAGATGAATCACCGGCGACAGTCAGACAATAGTACTTCCATACTGTTGTCCTCAGTGTTAATGGTAAGTGTCATGGTCGACGAAATAGTGTCCATGTTTCACCCTCAGTATTTCACTATACAATCTGAATGTTTTGGTAACAACAGATGATACTGGTATTAGCTATATTTCACCACTATTATTCATTAACCTGCTTTATCCTCAGTATCCTAAAGATTCATAATTGACTGGCCATGATTAACGATGATGAGTGCTTCATCCATGAAGCAACTATATATAACCATAAACTCACCAGAATGAAGCAGTTCATACTAACATACGAAAGCTTAATTGACCATGATTCATGTAGCTGCTGCTCATGCATCTACATATCCAAGTATATCCACAACTACCAAGGTTATTCCACGAGTTGCCGTTGTTGAACATCAAACATGGGGGTCAACGTGGTGATACCGGCCCACCCAGCCTTGCCTCGAGGTTGCAGCACTGCGGACGTAGGCTTTACAGGTGACATCGCGTCTTGGTTCCGCACAGCGGATCCACAGGTGGATGACGGTGGTTGGCAGCTGGTTGGAGCCACGCGTATCTCCCTTTAATACGAAAATGTGTGGCCGGGAGCTACCAGGGGTGGCCAGGAGCTTCCAGGGGTGGCCACTTACCAAATGGTAGCTTAGGAACCATGGTTCATGGCGTTTATGGTTGCGGTTGGTACTAGGCATTGAGGATTATTGAGTGAGGATGCTGATGACCTGGAGCTAGGGCAAATATGAGGTTAAAGGTACATAACTATAGTTCCATCGCGAAAAGCTGGGAGGCAGCACTTTTAGATGATGGCCATGGGATAGTGGTGAGTTCGGTCCGTTGATCCCATGGATACAGCTCCCAGGGATGGATAGTGGGTATACAAGAGTCAACAATGATGGTTTATCGTGCGTATCTAGTAATTGATTATGATAGTTCTTGATAGTTCATAGGTCAGCGCTGATTTATGGTTGATGGACAAATCATTTTATGTTTGACAACGGTTACAACCATGGTTGATATTGGTGAATTGGCTGGTTTTCGTTTGACTATTTGTTGACAAGTGGTGTGCTATTGAAGACGTTTGCTTGTTATATCCTTGGTTCATCATGTTAAAAGAATTGCGAAGCGCAGTCAATTTTGGTGAACTATTGTTTACAAAGGGTTGATGCTTTGTAAGGTGCTTGATATTGGCAGGCGGGTAAACACAAGAATGTGGTGGTAAGTTGCAACACAATGAAGGGGACATTATGAAGGGTCGGATGTTAAAGTGTAATTGATAATGTAATGACAATGTAATGATAATGTGATCATGAGGTAATGATAATGTAATGATGATGAAATGATAATGTAATGATGATGTAATGATGATGTAATGATGATGTAATGATGATGTAATGATGATGAAATGATGATGTACTGATAATGAAATGATGATGTAATGACGATGTACTGATGATGAAATGATGATGTACTGATGATGAAATGATGATGAAATGATGATGTAATGATGATGTACTGATGATGTACTGATGATGTAATGATGATGTAATGATGATGAAATGATGATTTAATGATGATGTACTGATGATGTAATGATGATGAAATGATGATGAAATGATGATGTACTGATGATGAAATGATGATGAAATGATGATGTAATGATGATGAAATGATGATGTAATGATGATGTACTGATGATGTAATGATGATGTACTGATGATGTACTGATGATGTAATGATGATGTAATGATGATGATGATGATGATGATGATGATGATGATGATGATGATTGTGATGATGATTGTGATGATTGTGATGATGCTGGGCTGGTGATGCAAAGCCAGCCATCACTGAGCCATGATATCGCTATCACTACACATTATGATTCATGGCTTCACCTCCATTTGTTATTAACTATGTTTTTATCCATCAGTAACTATCATTAGAAACCATCATCAACCATCAATAGTCATCCCCATGATGATCATGACAATTCTTGACCATCAATAACTAACCATCACGAAAACATCACCAGCCATCAATAATCCCCAGTAGCCATCACCTAACCATCACTAGCCAGCACTTGACCATCAATAACCATTAGTTGACCACTGATCACCATCATTATTCTTTAATACCGCCATCATCAATCACTTAATAACTATCATATGGTGATCAATGATTATCATGGTCATCATTACTAATAATATTTGATCACTTAATTATTCATTAATACCATCATTATTTCTTAATACAACCAATCACCATCATTATTCATGGTTCAATAACCATCAAAGTATCATTAGTTGACCATTATAACCATTAATTCATTACCATTAATGGTCAATAATCACTGTTAATATAATGATCTAATCACTTTATCACCATCAGTATTAATCATCATTTCTTAATGACAATGATTTTGATTCAATGCTTAATGTTCATTATTAACCATCAATAACCACCAGTAATTAACCAATAATTTCTATTAACCACTATAACCATTATAACCATTAATTATAACCACTACAACCATTAATTCAAAACCATGAATGGTCAATAATCATTGCTATCAACCATCACTAGCCATCACTTAACTATTGGCATGGCTGCCATCAGAATCCCCCGCCTGCCAAACCCATCACCGAGGTCCTGTCCTGCAGCGACGGCGTGTTGTCTCAAAGCTCAGAGACCTGTGCCGAACGCGCCTGCGAGGAGGACGCTGGGGCGGTCGGATGGCGCTATGCCTGGGAGGAAGGGTGCTTTGTTGGTTCTAAGGCAGTGGTTTACTTGGTGAATTTATGTTTGAAATGATGATTTTTGTGGTCAATGATGGTAAAAGGATGGTTGAAACGATGATTTTATATGCTCAACGATGGTTCATGATGGTCTTCATGAAGTTCTTGATTAAAGCTTCAATGATGATGGACAGATTCTTTGGCAAAACTGCGCGGACCTTACGCTCTGACCCAGTCTTGGCACGTCCAGGACTTGGCCTACGAGTTACATCTCCACGGTGAAGTGTTGAGCAGCGCCCTGCAGAGCGAGGCCCGAGGGGAAGCGCCCAGGGGTGAAGCTGGTGATGGGCTGATCAGGTTCATACAAATGGCTAACAATGGTTGCCTAGTGACTAGTAGTTAGACAAATGGCTCAGTGGGAACATAACATGCCTAATGGCTAATGGCTAACAGTGGGAAACTAGTGACTAGTGGTTAGACAACTGGCTGGTGGTTTCAAACATTTTTTTCCCTAGTAGTCATTAACAACTGGTTGGTTGACGAATATTTATGGGTTGAAACCACCATCCAGTTGCTTGTGATGAATGGTTCATAGTCGATTCATAGTAGCAACCACTATTACAAAATCAATGAATACGCCTGGTACTGGAAAAGGGAGATGTACAACTGGCCGTTGAAGATCCGAAGTACTTAATCATGCAATTGCGTGCATGGCAATTTCTGGGTATATTTGCCTGGCACCAGAAAATAGAGCACAAAACCAGCATAATAGAAATCCATCCGGCATTATCATGCTAATGGGTAGTTGATCCAAAAAACAACATAGAAATCAGCATTAACAAACTACCATGGAAACTAGTGACCATAAAATGAATCCACTTGATCAACTCACTGACTTGACGAAAAATCAACAAAAATGCCCAGCTATACTACCATGAAAGCAACCACAATCATTCGTCCATGGACCCGCTGCGTCGGCGCCAGGTCACACATAGCAGCACTTTCACAGTTCCGTGTAGCTCTGCTGGGGAGCCAAGCAGTTGGGAAGGCGGTTTGCTTCACGGCTTGGCGTCACCATGGCTTGGTAGCGGCACTGGTAGAGGTCATCAACCAGGGGGTGTCGTTGACGGTGGAACAGCGGATAGATGCCCGTGGTCAGGTGGTGAGGGCAACAAGACCATATGGGTAGCTGAAATAGAACTTGCAGTAGGCTTGGGAGTTTGGCTGTCCCCCAACCCTGGAAAGTTCAATAACAAAAGAGTTAAATATACCTTTGATATTTTGTCAGTTTCAGGAACTGGGGTTCCAAAAACAAGCCATCATAAATCCGATTAAGCATCATAAAGCATAATCACCCATTGTTGACCATCATTAACATCATAAGATGTAATCAACGATTGCTAGCCATCATTGCGTAAGCATTATGAGCTCATCAACATTATTTTAGTTCCAGTGAAGCAATCAGCCATTATGTCACTTTGATGAACATTATCAAAGTCATCAAGTATCTTTGATTTTTCTTGGGTCGGAACTGGATATCCCTGGGTCGCACCTGTTAAAAGAGGTATCTCGCCCACAAACTGGGATGAGCGTGCGAGAGGGGAACCACCAACAGCCCAAACATCCATCAATCACTAGCCATTAGCAAGCAGCTGGCGATTAGTAGGTAACTGATGGCAGACAATAAAATGGTCAATGATGAACTCATGGTTGGTCAAGCTAATGAATAACCCTCTATCAACCGATGGCAGACCCAAGCATTGGCATGTTACGACAATGAGTGAGGCATATAAAATGGTGCGGAAACCCGATCGCAGAGAAGATCAGAAGAACCAGCTTGTATTTGTTGCATGGTCAATGGCGACTAGTAGTGGCTAACCATTGACCAACGGTTAGTGAAATGCTAACTATGTATCTAGTGCTTAGCATTTGACTGCATAATGGTTGATCGAGCCAAAGATTAGCGGCATTAATCAAACATTGTCATCAAGCATTGTCATCTTAATCCATCATTGGCTTAAGCTGCTTAATACTATTGGCTGCTTAATTTGACTGCATAACGGTTGATCCTTTGCATAATCCAACATCAATCAAACATGCAGCTTAAGCCAATTTCAGGATTAGCATGATTAGCCATGGCTAATCCATAATGGATGAATGGTGTGATTATCCATGCCCATTTTCAATCAGCTTAAGCCAAGGATTCGCCATGGATCAAGCCATAGCGGCCAGGTGAATGTGGCCTACGATCACGACATCACGGTGCGGGAACTCGCGTCAGCTGCCACCGGGATGTTCACCATGATTGACCAAAAGCGATGGTGAATAAGAATGGTCAGTAATAATGAGATTTGAGTGGTTAATCATAGGGGATACAGTAATTAAACAACCAGCTAGTTGGTGGTGTGATTGATATGTTTGATTTTGCCAGTTGTAACGATTAACAAATGATTGGTTGACAAGCATGTTTTTTCATAGGGGTGGTTCAACCACCAAGCAGTAATTGTCAATATAATGATAATAGTGATTGTAATGACAATGGTAAGTTATGATTGTACTGTAATGATAATAGTTATTGTTACCATTACAATCACCATGATTGACTAACCACCAGTAATGATGACAGTGATTGCCACTGTTTGACCTAGCATGCTAATGGTGAGCACCAATACGATGATAAACAAGTGATCATCAAACACCATTGCAATGACTACCACATGTTAGCAGTGCATATGATAATTGGAATGATTACAATGGTGAACAATGTGAACAAATGACTAACAATGGCAAGTGTTATTACATGAATGGTCCATCAATTCACCACTAGAGTCCGCATTACTGGTCAGTACTACTACTATCACATAATTACATAATTATCAATTATCGACTGTTGATAGTAATAGTCAGTCAATGATTACTCATGGATGATTGACGAATGATGGATGGTAGCAATTGATGTTTAGCTGGCAATGATTTGCTAGAAATGAACAAACCATCATTAATCAATCATGGTCGATGATCAATCGTTAATGGTTTGTCAATTAACTGATGAGTGGTAATTGATAGTAACCATGATCAATTTGTTCAAATATCTTATCAGCTATTGTGATTCACAATTGACTATTTTTTTAGCAATGGCTAGCCATTATTGTTCACCACGTCGATTCTCGACATTTATTCAGTATTGACCATCAGTTTACTATCATTTACCGTTATCAAGCGTTATTCACTGTGACTTAACCAGTACAGCTCATCAGTTAAGCACATTTACCAACCACTACTGACCGTTCTGCTGGCTGTTATTGGAAAACTCTGTCACGGAGTTGCATGACTTGGGGCACCCTGTGTGTCAGCACGTGAACATTGAGGACAACTAAACTAGGGAATGATGCCAATGAACAACTCTGGGGTAAAACTAATAGTTTGTATGTACATAAATATGCAGATGAACATTTTGCATAATATGTATATTCAGTATTTACAGTTACATATACATATTTTTTTGTTTACATACATCTATACAATTATATTAGAGTTTTACGCATGTACATGCTGTTGGAGTAAATTGACAAATAACTTTTGCGCGCGGATAGGCCGTACATGCACCCAGCGGTTTTGATGGCTGATGATCTGATCATGAACCATGATCTGATGGTACGTGCTTTAGCAAGAAAGAAACCCAAGGTGCCCCTTACTCATACCTTCTTCGGCAGCCTGCATTTTTACTTTTTACCTGTAGGTGTATATTATTGCATTGTGCAATATTGGATTCACTAGTTTTTCTTGGATTACATGATTTTGTGTTTCATAAATCACATCACATGATAGATGATATCAATAACAATGATAGAATACTCACAATTGCAGTAACGATTTCAATAATCATAAGCTACCATGATCATGATATCCATAACGTGATGATAAGAGTGGATCCTTGAATTATCCCAATAATGATCGTACTAAATATTGCAAGTACATATGTGGTGGTTTCTCA
Organism: Symbiodinium kawagutii; assembly: GCA_009767595.1. Taxonomy (NCBI): domain Eukaryota; class Dinophyceae; order Suessiales; family Symbiodiniaceae; genus Symbiodinium; species Symbiodinium kawagutii. Next base: position 233,205 of record VSDK01003534.1, on the reverse strand, counting down.
AAATAGGGGGACCCCCCAAAATGGCTGGTTTATTACTATAAATGACTATTAATGGATGATTTAGGGTACCCCTATTTTGAGAAACACATATGCGTCTTCCATACATTTACACATGACGTGTGTCACTTGGCGACGGCTCTGCGTTTCTGTGTGGCTCGAGTCCGGGACCGTCCTTTGTCGAAACGGGCCTGGAGAACGTCACCGTTTCATCCATGTTCGGGCGATGCCCCAAGGGCAGCGATGTTTGTTGGAAGCTCAGAGGGATCTGGTGGAGGAACCTGCAGATCCAGAGTCGAGTTGATTGGTGAAGTAACGATGGTTACCCTCTGGTGAACTAACCTGGCAATGGAATATCCGCCATTCATACCTGATTTCCAAGGGTTTCTTTGAACAAATTTATGGTGATTTCCATTGCCAGGTTCGTTTGCCAGAGGGCAACCAATGGTTGATGATAAATCTTGATGGTTAACTTTGATCGGTGAATTTTGATGGTGAATGATTGTTGATGGTTAATGATAGTAAACTGATGGTTCGTGCTGATTGATTATGGTAAAGTGTTCATAACTCTAAATCCATGATGATAAACCATCAGTTTGACTGGCAAAGGGGATGAAATCCATGAGATCTCTGGACCCCCTCACAGATCTCCTCCCTGTTCCAGCTTGTCACCCGGACTCAGTGGACGCTGTTGAAGCAGCTTGTGCC
>VSDK01003534.1:213978-232462 GCA_009767595.1 Symbiodinium kawagutii | reverse complement strand
TTTTCAGTGGTTGCTTGGTGATGCAGATGCTATATTCCTGATGGTGAGCTCCAGTGTGATGATGTCATAGTAGGAATAGTAGGGAATAGTGTGAAATGTTGCAGCATAAGCCCTAGCGCAAGAACTTGAAAGGACAAAGCTGCATGACGGTGGTGCGAATTCTTATCGGCTTTTTGTGCAGTCAGGAGTGGTGCAGCCGGGGCAACTAACTCGTGTTTTTGCCCGACGTGGAACCATTTTGTAGTGATGCGGGGTACCCTCATGGCTCTGGACATTCATTTGTTGTTGTTGTTGTTGTTGTTGTTGTTGTTGTTGTTGTTGTTGTTGTTGTTGCTTTTCTTTCACCAGTCACCTGCATCACTCGTAGATAACGATACCAGCCAACTGCAAGCAACCAACAGAACAAACAACACCGACATACTCAACAATCCCATCCAACCCATCACACCAACCAAAGCAGCCCAAACCAACAAGCCTGTTGAACCCAACGAACAAACAAACGAATCAACCAGGCAGCCCATTCAGCAGTCTCAAGCATTCTTAGCGATCCCGTTGTTTAGACATCATGAGCCAGCTGATTCATCAACTAATAAACCAAGATAAACGACAAGCAATTCTGTACTTATTCATTGACCAATGTTCATCATGCTACCTCACCGTAAAGCTAGTGAGGGTTTATTTTAAGCATCAACCTGAGATCAACCATCACATCCACCCATTTCCCCTAGAGAATCCATTGGGTTGGGGACCCCACAAACGTTGAACCCTCACCAGGGTCGCTATGAACCCTCGCTGGCGGGGTCGCTTCTCAGGTTGATCTGCCTTTTATTCCCGCATGTCAGCGGTAGCGCGAGCGTTTGTGATGAGACCTCGTTGCTCCAACAGACGGGGTTACAGGTGCAAAGGGTGCTGAGTTGCTGGATGGCTCAGGTTGCTCAACATTGGGTAAGGTTGGTTTAGGTTGGTTCACCAAGTTGGTTCAAGTTGGTTAACAAGCATTAATAAGCCACAATAACTGGGATAGATCAACTGTAAATGGTTGGTGGGTTGGTGTTTGGGTTGGTTGGGCTTGGTTGGCTGGGTGTTGGCTTCCTTCGAGGTGGAGGGTTCATTCAGAACTTGTTGGCATTCCAAGTAGTTCCATTGACGAAGTTGTTTAGTCTTGCGGTCAGGTCAGGTTTTGTGACGTTTCTAGTCCACGAGAAAGGATAGCACGAGAAAGGAGGGTGAGCAGCATTTCCGTCCTAAGAATTGTCTCCTCAAGACCATTATCCTCGTCATCATCATCATCATCATCATCATCATCATCATCATCATCATCATCACCATCATCATCAGAGATAAGGGGGTTGATTGCTGATGGTAGCTCTAAACTATTCTGTGATTAGTGCAGCCAAACCTAACGTGGAGTACCTACATGGATTGGATCTTGGAATATACCGGCAGGAAAGACAATCTAAAGCCTTTCACTCCACCTTATCTTAACATGTTTAACTATGTATGAATATCAATCATTCAAGCCATTCTCAACCGCAACTGGCAAGTGTCACAAACTATCATCAACTGCCTACTACTGATATTCTAATGAAACATTGGGTAATCATGCCTAATCATTAGCCCCTCTCATGGGAGATGATTGTTGCTAATATCCCCCATATTTGATAATCAATCACCAGCTATAGGTAAACCAACTGGTATCACTGACCGCTGCTGCGAGTGCAACGTGTAAATTATTAACTATTACTATTTACCACCTGAACCAAGTGCCAACTAGTATCAACCATGTCAAGTAGTATCATTGTATCTAATGATTTAGCGACTCTTCAGATATGAATCATCCTTAATTTTGGTATGTTTTTCAAAATTATGAATATGGTTTAGCCATACATCATTTACAAGTACTACTGTAATCATCATCATCATCATCATCATCATCATCATCATCATCATCATCATCATCATCTTCTTCATCATCAACATCAACATCATCATCATCATCATCATCATCATCATCATCATCATCATCATCATCATCATCATCATCATCATCGTCTTCATCATCAACATCAACATCATCATCATCATCATCATCATCATCATCATCATCATCATCATCATCATCACCATCATCACCATCATCACCATCATCACCATCATCATCATCATCAGCATCATCATCATCATCATCATCATCATCATCACCACCAGTCGTTAATCAATTGGTATCATTAATTGGTATTATTAGCCCCCATCAATCACCATCAATTACTGGGCTGAAGCATCAATTGCCAGCATGAAGCAGATCCAGCAGTGAATAGAACGAACATATCACTCTTTTATGGTTCATATCCTGGTGATATGAACCATGCATGGGGTGCGTCGAATTGTCAAAGATGATCAGTGCCAAAAATGAGAGGGCACCCCATAATATTGGATGATTTGTTGTGTTTCTCGGTTTAAGAAACACCCATATATTGAACCCTGCGTATGCATCCGCAAAGTTCAATACAAACCAGTTTTAATATCCAAAAAAAACAATATCACTTCACCAACATCAAATTCTTGACATCACCAAACTTCATCTGCAGTAAGCAACTTCAACCCCCAAACTTCATCTAATATCAAGTTTCTTCACATGACCAACCACTCCATTGCGATCCGCCCTTCGCCCCGCTCCGTGTTCAAGGAGCCCAGCGAGCCCGACGCATCGGTGCTTCCCTTCAACCAGCACTTAGAAGCAGAACGTCCCAAAGACACACGGCAAAGTGGGTGGTTGGGAGTGACGGGCTCCGCCAGGGGCGTCTTTTAAAGGGCCTCTAAAGGAAGAGACTGAAGCCCAATGGTATTGATGGTTGGTTTTTTTTGGTTCTGATGATGCTTGGCACTGATGATTGATGGTTGATGGCCAGTTGGAAACCGACCAATGGTCAGTCAATGATGGTTGTTGTTGTTTTTTCGCGCTGATCATTGTTCTGCTTGAGGATACTGGTGGGCTCATAGTATGTGCAGTTGGGTTTGAAAGTGATATAGAATCATAGTAAATCACACTAGAAGGTGGCATCATCAATCGTAGTCAACCGTTGTCAACCATCAACTAACCACTACCCAACCTTTGAACCAGCCCATGGATATGGTGGTTTCTCATGATGGGGGTACCCCCAAATCATCCTTTGATAGTCATTCGTAGTAATGAAACCACCACAACTTTGGGGTCCCCTATGGCTTAAGAAACCACCAAATGGATGGTATATCCCCTATCATTGTTGCTTATTGTCCTCTATTATCAACCATCATTAGACATCGATTGGAGACCAGTGGGTGATTACTAACCTTATCTAACCAACTGGTTGTATCAATCCTTAGTATTAAAATGTTAGGAAACCACATGGATTTTTCCTCCATTTCCTTAGTTGTTATCTCTCATTTTCCTTCCATTTCATTTAATCTCATTAGCTCTTCTCCATCCCGCGGTCAGCTCGTGCGCCATGATACCCACTTGTGAAAACCAACGAATCGCAGGCACAGCGACCGGGGCCCCAGCTGACACTTGCCTTGGTTGATAACTAGCATGGCTACCAGGTGGCACTTACAACTAGCTTGGTGAATGGCGAATCTTAATCAGTTCGTAACTAACAAGGGGACCCCAGCTGATTGGTTATCAAATGCATTAACTAATTATTGTAAACCCATCGGGAATACACTGTAGAGTTGATGGTCAATAGATGATGTTGTAGTTCTCATGTCAAATAGTCTTATGAAATACAGTATATCACGACCAACCATTGTTGACCATCATGAACCATCTTATACTAACCATTGATTGACCAACATTTATGCACCAGTATTGTTTTATACAAACCATTTATTATAGCCATTAGAAACCATCACGAACCATTTGTAACTAAAACCATCTAACCATCTATAGAACCATCATCCATCACAAACCATCTATATAGCTATCTTATACTAACCACTTTCAATGGCTGCTTCTTATAACCATCTCATATTTATCTTATCATACTAACCATCTTATTTTAAGCATTATTACAACCATTCCTAACCATCATTAACCATCATTGACCATTAACCACCATCAACCATATCATCATCATGAACCATCTCATAGTAACCACCCTTGTCACTCCCACGCCCTTCCCCCCCCCATCGCACTCCCACGCCGTTCCATCGTTCCACCGTTTCAAGGACCTGCTGTCGCTGCCCACGCGCCTGGCCCGAGACTGGTCCAGCGCTCGGGACCTGGCCACCGTGGGCCCGGCCGCTTGGCGAAACCGTGGACCCACGCCAGTGGTCAAATGCTTGGGAAATGGAGGGTTGATACATGGTTGATAGCGATTCAAAATGGTTAAAAATGGTTCATGAAGGGTTTTTTATGGTCAATTGATGGTTAGGAATGGTTGATACATGGTTGATATTGGTTAAAAGTGGTTGTTATTTATGGTTAGGAATGGTTAATGAATGGTTAGTTAATGATTGATGAATGGTTGATAATGGTTAATTTATGGTTAATTGATGGTTCAAAATGGTTAAAATGGTTGATTTATGGTTAATGAATGGCTGATACATGGTTGATAGTGGTTCAAAATGGTTGAAAATGGTTCATGAATGGTTGATTTATGGTCAATTGATGGTTAGGAATGGTTGATACATGGTTGATGTTGGTTAATCTATGGTTAAAACATGTTCATTCGCGGCTAGTGATAATTGTTAACGGTTGATTGATGTTAACCATGGTTGGTTTCTGAATGGTTATTAACAACAGGTTTATGAATGATTGATAATGGGTAAGCCAACGATGGTTTACAATAGTTAAAAATGGTTGATGAAGGTTAAAAAGTATTGGTTTATGCGGGACCCCAAAACCGGCTGGTTGATGACTGTAAAAGGTTGCTACTGGATTTGGAGGTACCCCTCTTTTGAGAAACACGCACACAAACTTGGCCAGTGTAGTTCATCCGTATAGTTTAATGATCAACAGTGATAAACGTAATTAACGATGATGAGAGAAAAAAACATTTTCATGTGGTCTTAATCTTACTATGGATTTGGAAGGAGTATCAAGTTTGGTTATGTTACCTATCATGATACCGAGTGTTGATCTTATGGCTAATCCAAAATGGATGTATAGATACGAACAGAATCCAACCAAAGATAAGAACTTTGATTTGTTTTGATATCCCAGAGAGCCAACCCCAACTGCACATCAAATTATCATTGATCATATCATGGGTCTATATAATTGCATTTGAGCCACGCTCAAAACTATGCTGTTCATGTTTAGTAAAGGGCTGGAAATAAGGACCACTGGCGTAAGCCAAAATGCAGTCGGCGTAAGCCGGCGTAAGCTTTTTTTGAGGATTCCAGTCGCGTAAGCCGGGCGTAAGCTGGTGAAAGCTGGTGAAAGCTGGTAAAAGCTGCTGCGCGTAAGCAATTGCTGTGGTGGGGTGCAAAAAGTGTTTGGCGTAAGCCCTGCGTAAGTACAGTAAAGCTCATGGCCCCCGCGTAAGCTAAAATTGTGGTGGCGTAAGCTAAGCGTAAGCGATGGCGTAAGTGTTTTGTTATCGCCTTCCCAAAAGAAAGACAATTTGATCACGGCTAATTTGTATGTAGTACACCCAGATGGTCATATAAAAGTATTTACAATTGATCCCAATATTTGATTTCTGAGAAAAACAACCCAAACCATGGTGCGAAGAGCTATGAACAACCAATTCTAAGAATAGTTAGTGGCGGTTAGTAAGGTTGTTTAACCATTCTAAAGAGCTATAAACAATCCAAAGCATGGTGATGCTGGTTAGTGATGGTTACCATTCTGACAGCATAGAAGCATTTTTGTGGCTCAGCCGTAGTGCCCTTCAACAACTCCCAAGTCGACCGGGGAGGTGACTCTCGGTCCGTTGATTGAAACATGGCACCGCTGAGGTGATGAAGAACAGCTGGTGGGAGTAGGATGTCATGGTACTTGGGGGGATTCACCGCTGGCTATGCTGGTTGATGGCTTAAGTTCTCAATGAGCTATGATGCTTATCATGATTATAGTCATAGTATAGTTATCCAAAAGTTGTAATGGTTGGTTGTAATGGGAGAAGTTCCATGATTATCGCTTCTAGTACTATCATGTCATGCTTGTCAATAAGTTATGATGATGGGTTGTAATAGTAGCATTTCCATTATTATCCATTATAGTACTACCATGTCTTGCTTGTCAATAAGTTATGATGGTTGGTTGTAATGATAGAATTGACATTTTTGTCCATTTTAGTACTATCATGTCATGTTTGGCAATAAGTTATGATGGTTTGAATTGGGGTTGATATACTGTGTTTTTTGTATGGATTCTGTACTATGTTCAATCCAGTTGTTTCCCATCACCTCGATAGTATTGATACTCATCTATACGACTGACCCCGATAGATTTGTTCATATACTGCAATTATAAGTTCATCATCAACTATAGTCAGTAACACAGTGCTTAATGACTATGCTTTGTGAGTATGGTGAATGGTTAGGAATGACTAGAAACCATCGTTTTCAGGAACTCCCCAAGTTGTATGGATGTGCCACTGAAGCACCAGTGGAGCCTGAGCCAAGCCTTCCGTGAAGGTGCACAAGTTTACCTGGACTCCCAGAGAGAATCATTCGTGTCTTGCAGCCGCGGGATGTGGTTGGACTCGCTGGGTGCAGGGATCACAACAATTATCAGATAAGGCTTCCAGTGAGTTGCCACAGGTTAGAACTAGGGTAACTACCACTTGTGGCTCATGTATAATCATAGTTAAATGGCTTGTTTGCTAGCCTATAGCTAGGGGGGCCACCTTATATCATTTCTTGGCTGGTCAACTTGGAGCCAGTGCGGACATGGTTCAGAAGCAGACTTCAAAGGACTGCAGATTGCCATGTTGATGTAAGCATTGCTTCTTAACAATGTCAGTGGATTTTGATGTAAGCATTTTGATGCCAGATTTTGATGTAAGCATTGCTTCATGTGTTGTTTTTTTTTTTTTTCTGGCATCTCGTCTGTCCACATCACCATTTGAATGTGGATGCTTACTTGTAGTGGTCTGTAGCAAAGGTGTTTTGATACCAAAGCAAATGCTGAAAATTATTATTGTCGCAATTTTGAACTCTCAAACTACCGATACATATTCCGACAAATATTGCGATGTGGTTAAGATTTGCGAATACAGTATTTCTCCACGTACCTTTATGATGTATAAGTTCAGACTGAAACATGTGCATATATGTTTATTGATTTATTCATTACCTTTTTTCTACGTATATGCACATGGGATACATACATATACAGCGCTCTAGCACAACCATATGGGATACATGCTTATGCAGCGTATTAGCACGACCATACTCGACACGACTGTGTTGATATCTCTGAATGAAATGGCGAACCCCTACCGTTTCTGTTCAGTTGGCCAAGTGTCCACTCCCTGAAGACTCAGAAGACGGCTGGTGGACAGGCTATTTTTGGTTTGGACAAGGGATGCTTCTTAGTTAGTCAGTTTAATATGAATGTGCCTGAATGTGCATAAACACACGGATATTGTGTTCTCTGTGATTGACGTTTTGCGCATATAACCATTATGTCATCCATGGCTACGCACATGGATCGATCGTACATGCACGCAAATGAATGTGTGTGTGTGTGCGGTTGTCATTGAATGGAGTTGCCCACATTCAAATTTCTCCACTAGAAGTGATGTTTTTTTTGTTTTCTACTCGTGCAATAGATGGGAGTGCTGTAATGCTGATGTACGTAGATACTTGTCTATGCACATGTTTGAAGATATGCGCGAACAGCGCATATCTTCAATGCCCGCATAGCACCGCCCTTGCGCCAACTTGCCTTCGCACTCCGTCGAGGTATGAGCTCCTTTTCTTTAGCGCAGTTCCGACCTTCGGCTAAGTCAATCAGGGACCATAGATGGCTTGTGCGACCAATTCATGGCTCAACCACCATCCTTTGACTTGCCGGCCACCGACGAGTTTCAGTGCCTATGTGTTTGTTGATTTGGCTGAACTTTGTAAAAGGAATGATTCTACGTTAATATGTTCAGAATCTCAATGGCTCATGCAGAGATGAGATACCAATATAAGTGGTTTTTCAAAATAGGGGTATTCCGGTACTCCCAAATCATCCAACATTAACCAGTTATAGTGATAAACCAACCATTTTGGTGTCACCAACCATCGTGTATTCACCAACCATTTTTGGGGTCCCCTATGGCTTGAGAAACCACAGACTTGTGACCAAGTTCCCGGCATCGTGAGCGTTCTTCAGCTTACCCTGGGCCCGTTGGCCGCGCAACGGGCCCCCGGTGACATGGATTGAACGTATCATGGCCATGTATTTTGCGGCGCTGGTTTGACATAAGAAATGGCTAGTTGAGATTTTCATGCGGTTCCCTGCCTGGCAGATGAGCCTCAAGGATAACCTGCAACCAGTCTGAACCGCGGTCACGCATGATGTAGCATTACGATCAATCATCATGATAATCATCATAATTAATCAATAATTGTATAAATTATAACTATAACCATGCGAAACCGGAATTGCCAATCATCAACAAACATCAACAATCAATGTGAACTGCTATGAACCAGCGTTATTGCTGTTAAGAGCCTCCAATTTTGTGAACCAATACGCTTCATGGATCATGAACTTAAGTCACCATCAATCGTTGTTCACGATCCATTAGCTCTTATTAACCAATTGGTGTCAGCTACCATTGGTTGCCAACTTCCATTGTAACCATGATTAAATCAGTTGCCATCTATCATTGCCATCAACAATATGAATCATCATGAAGCATGATAATTGGCCATTGCCACCCATTGTCTACCACCATTATCAACCATTCTTAGTTCGTTGTTGCTGGTCATCAATCACGATTAACTAAAAAGGGCAACACAAGTTCACCATCATGACCCACTCATAAACCAGTTTTCACCATCATTAACGCTCATTAGTCACCCATCATTGACCATTCAAGCACCATCAACTACTCTTACCCTTCCAGTCAGCATCATCCGAGCATTTTTCTTCACGGGTCATAGTATCGATGTTTATATTAACAAACCATCAGTTGACCAACAACGAACCATCATGAACCATTACAAACCATGATACTGGCATCAAGCATGAGCCATGAATCAACTATCCGTCATCAATCAGCTATCAATCAACTATGAATCATCAACCATCAATAAACCCTGATGTTAGTTCCATTTCAGCCATGTTTCAACTAGCAACTATCAATCAACTATACGAATAACTTTTTTTCATACAATGATATTATTGATAGTTGTAAATAAGCTATATTCCTCATGGTTAGACACTAATCAACCATTAATCATCAACCATCAATCATCAATCAACTATCAATCAACTATGAATCATCAATCATTAATCAACTATGAATCATCGATCCACCCTGATGTTAGTTTATTTCAGGGTTGATTCATACTTAAACCCATGAATCAACGGTTTATTTCAACCATCAGTCAACCCTAGCCATTCATCACCCATTCATCATCAACCATTAATCAACACCATCACGTGCTCTTACCCCACCAGTAACGGTTAAACCCACTAGTCCATGGTTTACATCAACCCTTATTAATCCACAACAGTTGACCAACAGTCTATTTTTTTCGTCTATTTCAGGTCCTTCGGTTGCCACAGCAATCCTTCGGTTGTTCGATAACAATAATTGTTTCATTGCAAGAAACCACCATTAAAATTAATGAACCTCATTTGCAACCATAATTGGTTGATAATGGTTGAGAAACCACCATTATTTCAGTCTATTTCAGGTCCTTCGGCCCTCCTTATGTGCGCGCTCAGGAGCTTCGGTCCTCACGGCAACTTCATAGCGCTGCTTCACGACCTGTGGATGCTCACGCGCCGTCGTTGGATGGGTCAAGGTGAGGGTTGAGATAAGGGGGTTCTTAACCCTTAAAAATTGGTTGGTTTATTACTATCATTGGTTAATTCCCTCAAAAAATGTTGGTTTATTGCTTTATCATTGGTTAATTCTCCCAACATATTGATTGGGTCTAGTACTATTATTGGTTAAGATGATTGGGAGATACCCTTATTTTGAGAAACTAGCATTGAGTCACTGGTGGCTCAAACGTGGTGAATGATGGTTGCTATAGTCGTTGACTGATGGTAAGTAATGGTTGACAGATGCATTGGTTCATTGATGATTGGTATGATGGTTTTACTGTGGTGAATGATCGTTGGCACTGGTTGGTAACGAACAAGAAGGGTTGGATCATGGTTATTTGTTTAAGGATGGTGAATGCTAGTCAAGACGGATGTTTGTTCGGCTGCTGGTCACTGTCGAGGATATCCGACCATGATCAGCTTGCCTAGGAAGGGGCAACAGGTTTCATGTTTTCGCAGCTAATGAATGAGGGCTAGGTGATGGTTGATGTGATGGTTGCTATGCAGGTTGACGCGATGGTTGTTATTATAGCTAGAGAGAAATGATTGTATCCATCCGAGACCCAAGTCACCGGTCCCAACAATGATGGTCAATGTGATTGTGAATGTTGCTTAATTTGACGCTTCGTGATGGTTAAGTTGGCAGTGGCTGATTGGTGGCTATAGTACGTGTTTTTATGATGGCTAATGTGGTTGGTCTTGTTCAAGACAACGGTCAATATCGGTTCATGTTGGTTTTTATACGATGGTGGTTGATGATCTCCCATCTTGGTCAGTCAAACTTGAGAATGTGTGATAAAGGCATACGTATTGCTTATCGCCCAAAGTGGTCGATAATCTTTAGCTCCCCATCGCCGTCCCCCTGTTGCTGGTGGTGGTGGTGGTGGTGGTGGTGGTGGTGGTGGTGGTTTTCCGTTGTTCGCAGATAATTGTGTCAGTTGCATCAAACAGTTGGCAACAACAAACAAATCAGGGTTGCCACTTTAAGAGTGTCGGTGTCGACGCATGGCAAGCCCCTTGACATGGGCCCTTGGATACCCCCAGGTCATGTGACCTGTTTGTGGAGTTGTCGTGTCCATCGGAACTCCATTTGCTACCCTGGTCACTAGTGGAATGACCTCATGATTAGCTCAGCTATAGCTAGGCTCACGACCTACTTGCGAGGTTGCACTTTCGAACATGACTAACGACATGTTCATGTTACCAGAGAGTTGTCATTTTAATCCCAAATGGATTTTGGTTTACCACCAAAGAGCTGAAAGACTTTTTTAGTAGATGGATATCCCACTTTTGTTCTTGCATTTGTCCCGTAATTGCAAGTGTCGAGACTCAGCACCAGTTTTATCCACGATTACCATCAACCAATCAACCAATCAACCAATCAACTACCCGGCCAACCAACCAACCAAACAATGACTCGCAGCATTCCTTTCACCAGCGACTGCCTAGCTCAGGACAGATTCGAATCCTGATGAGTTTTTGAAGGCATTGAAAGAGTTCCTTGGTCAGCATCGAACGTTGGGGATTGCCGGGGGTTGCTGCTAGCATTCATGTTGTGGGGCGTTTGGTTGACAAGATAGGCCTACAGTTAGGTGGGTCGTGGAACCAACTTGCAACTTGGAGATCGTCGCCTTGTAAGAGAAGGAAACTGACCGACCTCACCAACATTATGATAGGATTCGTATGTGTTTACCGTAGATAGTTTCTGTTTGGTGTTTGTGAACCAGGGCAAATCATACGGAGTTGTTGGTATCATCATCGTTTGTTGCGTAGATGATCATTTGGTGATATCAACTTAGCAGGTTTGGTGATGTTTGGTGATCATTGTTTAATGGTGATACTGTATCATACACCTTTGGGGAGTCCTTGACATGGCACTGGATAATCCACGATTTAAAGGATTTCCCTCTGAAATATGGTGATTTTCCAGTGGCAGATTAAGGCCAGCTGGGGCACCGGCTGGAGGTATCCGCTGTACTGCTCTGGAGCAGATGGACAACACAAGTCCCAACTGCGCGTCTATGGCTGGGACCATGGTGAGAAAGGCACGCAGGTCTCTGTCCCTTGGCAGGGCGAGGCATCGTCCCTCTGGGGAGAGCTAAGGTAGGGTACAGCCATGGTTGACTACCAGATTTTCAAGGCTTGATTTCAGCAGGGTTGATGAGCGTTAATGGCTGGTGATACAGGTTTTCAATGATTAACTTAGGTTAATTCATGTTCACTACCTGATAACTAGCTGAATGGCATTTTTGAAACCAGCTTATACCCCCCAACGTTGAAGTACTACATGTGTCGGTGCTGGTCATTACCACCATATAGATATTTGTGATTAACACTTCTCAAAACGCCATCACTGACAATTCAAACTGGTTGGTGCTTTAGAGCATTTTATGTTTTCCCTAGTAGTTACTAGCAACTGGTTGGTTGACTTGCGCATATGTTTCATGACGGGGTGGCTGTTCGCACCACCAAGCAGCAAGGGCGGCATGACCTGGCACCAGCGAAGCACAGCGCACAGCGAGGTGAACTTCCTGTGTGACTGGCCAGCGCGTGCATCGCAGCACAAGAGCTTTGAGGTCTTCCTCGCAGCTTGGTGAGCGCGGCTGGGAACTGCCTCCGAGCTTCTGACTGATGAGTGGGTCACTAAGAAGTGCCACAGGGGTCTTGGTGAATCAATGGCTAAAGATATTGGGGTTAGGCAATGGCTCTTCAAAGATATGGGTGAACGCATAGCACAACACTGTTCTGTTCTTGAGATGCCAGGAAAACAGGTTTTTTCTGAAGGGTTTTAGCATGACCCTTAGCCATCTCACTCCAACTAGTTGGTTGTTGGTAGAACTCCGTGGCTAAGCACATACTCCAAAACCATCCAAAACCACCGCTCTAAACGAGTTGGTGGAAGTCTTTCCACAGGGGTGTGAACCAACCATGGTCACCCCAATGGCTACCTTCACCACATGGGTCACTCCCAGATCCATCGCAGTTGGTCAACCGTGGCAACCACAAACCGTCGTTGACCGACATGTGACATGATCTTCACGGGTCGAACAGCAAGTCCAGTGGCAACAGAAATCCTTTGTGGCTGCGCCTGCATAGCACATGGGTTCAGAGCTTAAAGCTAAACAAATCCCATACCGTTTATTTTAAACGAAGCAGATGCGTATGCATATGGAAATGGAAATTATTGGGAAGGTGTTTTTTGCACATAGACATGTTAGGAAACATATTTACGCTTGGCATGGCCATAAATGCATTACTCAGGGGCCAATGTTGGGGTATGATTTGTTGGGCGTATGGCACACTACATACCAATACACATTGTTGATAATGGATGTTGATTTCGTAGACTATAGATGTTTCATAATGTTTATACCGTGATGGACTTTTCATCATGTTCAATTACATCTGTTAGGTGTTTTCTACAATTGAAACCGTTATTGTTCTATCATCTATAACAATTCTATGCATGTTCGAATTCTGTAGCTATATGCCTTGAATATTGATTGTAGATGTTAGAAAAAAGCATGCAAGTAGGTGTTTCTCAAAATAGGGGACCCCTAAATCATCCAATGGTAGTCATTGATAGCAATAAACCAACCATTTTGGGAGGTCCCTTATTTTGAGAAATACCCAAATAACCCTATGCTCATGGTACCATGACTGGTACCATGTTGAATTTCTTCACATTGCGCTGCAACGCAACAGCTCTTAGCTATCGAGGAAGATGCTCATGGCAAGGCGCGCAATGCCTGGAGTCGGAGAATGCAGTCATGCACGGTATGGGTCATAGCCCATGTTTGATACATGAGAATAAGCTGGTTCATCGGCGACAACAGGGGATCATGAGGAACAGGATCACTCATTTGGTTATGAATGACAAGACTTTGGATGGTTGAGAGCGGGCAAAGGTACTTAAGAAGGTTGTCCGCAGAGCAACGCGAAACCATCCCGAAGGGAAGGGAAGGGGAAGGTGAAGGGAAGGGATCTTCCAGAGTATTCCTCAACCAGGTTGATCAATAAGAGGCTTACCGCGGCCTACCCTACGATAATGATCATTGAAAAAACAGACGCCTGGCAAATTCGTAAGGATTTTTGGCTACATGGCTTTGGGTCAAGGGTTTCATGTACCCCAGCTGTTCACATCCCATAAAATGGCGAACTAGTCTTTCTTGGGATTTTCACCTACCCATGGCTGTTGGTTTGTTAAGTATGGATCCAGCTCTCCATATACAATTCGTATATCCCCTATGTTCTGAATGGTTATGACCGCCTATTATTATTACTGTTATTGAAGTAGTTTTAATATATTTGTTATTGCTATTGTTGGTATCATCATTACTATTTCACCAGCTACTTCACCTTGGCTGTTGGTCGCTTCATGTTGACCCATCTCGCCACATGCCCACCCCAACTCCCAGCACTTTGTCGGGCGGCGAGGCCATCGGAAGTCTGGTGGCTGAGCACAAACCTGAACTCTTCAATCGTACGTATGGCAACTCGCGGCAAGCGCTGGGAATAGCCCAGGTAGAGGTCCCGGGTAAGGTATCTATATGCAGTTGGCAAAGAATCTACATGAAGCACTGCTTGGGTGGTTTTTTTCAGCAGACCCATAGATCCCGCCAGTTGAATGCAGTTGGTAAGGGTGAGAGGTAGGGAATTCTGAACGTTTTTTTCACCAGATCATCACCAGTTGAATGCAGTTTGTAAGGAATCTATAGGCACCTTTTGGGGGACCAAAAGAGGTATTTTGATCAATAGCACCAAGCTGAACCATCTGACAATGGATGATTTGTGAAACAAATGATAGTTGTTAGGAATGGGTACAAATCATTTCAATGGGCTGGTGTTGGCATTTGTTTAAGAATGACGGTTCATTTGCAGTTTTTTGTCAGCTTAGCTATTGAGCTTAGTCGTTAACACCTGTTTTTTGGTAGTGGACTGCCAAGCTCAAGCCTCTTAGCAGCATAATCAACATCCCTATTGTTTCTCATTTCCTGCTATAGTCAACCATTGTAAACCATTATTAACCATGATGAGACATTAATGTATGACCATTGGTTGGTTCTGACCCAGACCCAAATGATCATTGGTCGTTCATCATCATCATCATCATCATCATCATCATCATCATCATCATCATCATCATCATCATCATCATCATCATCATCATCATCATCATCCCGTACCCTACTAGTGTCCATGATTATCCCCTAATTATCTCGACTATCCCCATAACATCCCTTTTTTTATCCCCCTACTATCCCCATATTATTCCCGCGCTATCCCCCTATTTTCCCCCCACTATCCCCTAAATATTCCCCCCACTATCCCCCCTACTATCCTCTTAATATCCACTGATTATTCCCTGATACTATCCCCTATAGCTCACCATGAATCAGTCGTTCCTTGATCATCAATGCTCCGCCATGTGAGGCACCGCGGCGTGCGTGCGAGAGATTTATCTCACCAACCAATCCAACGCGCCCTTCAAGCTACTCCCAGCGCCCTGGCCCTGAAGCCGGGTCCGTTTCATGCCATGGGTGCACCATCACCCTGACCCGTTGATGGCATATTACATGCTGGGATTGACTGATGGACTTCATTGATGGGGTTCTGTAACGGAGTTATACAATCGAACTGGCAACAGTGTAACAATGTCTAAGGCTTGCAACAGGTAAAGACATGGGTTTGTCCAAACGTGGTTGACTCATGGAAGTAATTGATGTGGTTGATGAACGATGTTGATTAATTGTTGGTAGATTTGCGGTCTAGGCCATTGATACTAAACTATGGATAAGATTAGCATAGACCACTGTCATTATTTGAACAAGTAGCAGGTAACATGGCAACAATATAGGGTTTACAACAGGTAAGAATATGGCTTGGTCCAAACATGGTGTACCCCTTTAGTTTCCACATCACTGTTTTTGATGGTCAGTCGGTACCACCATTTATTGATAAATCCACATAACAGGCAACAGCAATCTCTTAAGAACGATTCAGGCAACCATCATTTCATTGGGTTAATCAAGCACTAAGCATGGATACAACGGGCATTAACCTTCGTGTTTTGGGGGGTTGGGATAAACTTCACCGTAGTTCAAGCATGCTTAAGCAGCACTTAACACTCATGAAACACTATACAGGCATCATATGATCACATTCTAGCCGCCCAGTTCAACTCAGCATAGGAATAACTGTGGCCCACATGTGTATGCGTATATGTCCAGCAAATCAGTATTTCTTGGTTTCAACAAAGGACAAGAACCTTCGGAGATGGCAAGTCGGACCTATCACCAGAGAGTCCTAGCTTGTATGCGTTTCAACACCGGCTCGATCTGGAATATTGAGACACACTTTTTTGAGAATTTGTGTTCATCTGTCAGCCAACCATATGATGGTTTCTCTATGATTTGGGGAGCCCCAAATCATCCATTATTAACCATTTATAGCAATAAACCAACCTGTTTTGGGGTCCCCTATTTTGAGAAACACCCATATTGGTTTCCATCACAACCATTACACCCTTGGGCTGTTCCTGCGCGGCAGGGTGTGGATGATTTCTCAGGCACCTTGAACAGCCGCGACCACCAAGCCACAAAAAACACAACATGTGAAAAGTAACCATTATATAGTGATGAATACAGACACTTATGTAGTATGTATATATATTTATATATATGATAAACTCACGGTAATTGTTACTGTTTGTATTTGTTGCTGATCAATCATATAGGAGTTGATATTTGATAATATGATGATTTATCACGTTAATATTTGATATGTGAGTTTGCAATCAGTATTGATATCGCTGATGATATGTATTACTACTACATCCGGACAATAATATGTGTTTCTTTGTTTGCGATGATTATCTTTGGTTGACAGATCACGTTTTTTTTAACCATAGGGGACCATAGGGGACCCAACACTATGGATGGTTTATTATTTAAACTGGCTAATATAAAGGATGATAAGTGGGGCGTCCCCTATCTTGAGAAACACCCATACATACAGCTGGTATCATTGACAAAGAAGGCGAACTGTTGGCCAAAGTTGCTGTGATTGGTGTTCATAAGGGTATCCTCATTGGAGGTGTTAATGGTTCAAGAAGGGATTTGCGTTTTGGTGCTAAATAGCTGATTTGGGGATATTTCACTAGTACCCTCGCAGTGGACACTTAGTCGTTGGGGATGCCCCACCCTATGCAAAGCACGCCCAGCCACGGCTGAGGAGTGGATGGAATTCCACGCGATGCATGGCAACGCGGTGAGGATTGTGATCCGATGCTTCTTTTTTGGGTGGAGTATGGTTAGGTAAATCACTCCTATAGTAGCCAACGCTGATAGTGAGTAATGATGGCAAGGTATACCCATCACAAACAAAAACCAATGGCATGGTATACCCACCTGCTTCCAAACTTCCAACACACCCACCTTGGGGCAGCTGGATCCGCAACCTCCCACATATGGCAGGCCCCAAAGGTCGGAAGCTCTGAAGCTTGACCGGGCAGATTCTTCCCAAGGTCGAGTAATGAGCATCGAACATGGAGAACTTGTAAATGAAGTGGAGGTCAATATCTTGAATAATTAAAGCTTAACATGTAAAAAATCCAGAACATGTGAAAAAAGCATGTTATCTTGAATGATGGACAAAGATCCAACATGGCACGTCACTTCCAAGAACATGAGAAAACGGCGATAAAACTGCGATGCATGGGATTGGCACAGTGCAATCAAGATTGAGAACACGTCCAAGGACTTTGTAATCACGATTCGTTTTTGGGGTTAAGAGCCATTGGTGCAAGATGAATTCATTACAAAAAGCAGCATGTCTAGCTTGGCCCTTGCTGTAAGCCGGACAACTGACCTTGCTTGTGTAATGTATAGGAATCAGTAAGAAGAAGCACTACTGTGCCATTTGATGCTACCCATTGGAAAAAAAACAACTCAATATCAAAAGATGCATCCGTATGTGCAGGGTGGTAGAATTTCAGGGGTGGGTGTTCATTACAACATCATATATTTGCAACGGAATTTGCGTGTTTCCTAGGGCACACCGTCAAGTCATTCTTGTTTCCAAACAAGCATTTGCAGGCATTTGTGAGTATTTATCTGATGTTTTTTTTACCAAATGGTACCAGGCCTTTTTTGAGCAAACTTAACAAAACAAACCAAGAGTGGTTTCCCAAATAATCTATCTCGTTCCCAAGAAAATGGTACCTGATATCAACTCAGATCAATACTCAACCATTATCAACCACTATCAACCACTATCAACCATTATCAACTGGAGTAATATACTGATCTTTTGTTGGTATTTGGTACCTCTGCTAGAGCGCCGTTTCTTAGGGGGAGCGCTTTTGAGGCATCGAACATTTCTTTGTTTACACCTTTGATTACTCCGACCCGGGCATGGATGCTGGCCGGCAAGTCGGGGCCGAGGTTCCAGTCGTGGGTGTAGCCCTGAAACCTGGGTCACGGTCCGCTGCGGTCTTCCGAT
>VSDK01003534.1:184007-213965 GCA_009767595.1 Symbiodinium kawagutii | reverse complement strand
TTCCGATCACCGTTTTATGTGGTTAGGAGAGCAGGATAACTTCTTGAAAACTTCTATTTGAGGCTCTTATTTGTAAGAAGTCTATTGTGTAGTTCGGAGAGCACAATTTTCAAATCATTGGGTTCGTACACGCTGATTTGAGGTGGTGTATATGTAAGAACCCTATGTTTTGAAAGTGGTCCCCATAGATAAAAGCGCATATTTTTGGGGACAACCCCATTGTTGGTGTTTGGCTTCATCGTGGCTAAAATCCCTGGCCTTTTCATTGTTGGCTAGAACGATTTGGATGTTGTCCGTTCAAAACAGGGAACCCCGAAATCGTCCAACATGAACCATTTGCAGGCAAGACACCATCCATTTGTCTGGGGTCCCCTATCTTGAGAAACACGCAAATGGTTGATCAAGTCTATCCAGCAATGATGCCCTTCTCGTTCACTGCTGTAGCGGGGTTTCTACTGCCTGGCTATATTTCTTCATGGTTACAAGGGACTAGGCGTGGTTCGTTCCGATGACTTTGGTGAAAGAACTAGGTCAACTATCAGTTCGGGTGGATATCAGTATCAGTCATGCTAGGTAGAACTATACATCAGCTTTGGTAGATATAACAATCGCTTCTTGAATGGCCAATCTTAGTGAACGAATCAAATTGGGGGAATGCCTTGAAGTTAACTGTTCAGAAGAGTTCATGAAGTGTTATTGTAGGTGTTTTCAGCCAGTTACAGCCATTCACCTTCAGGTCATCAATCACTGTGTGTTGAAAGGTTAAGCTGTTAAACAAGTTTAAGGGCTCATCATGAATCAACACTTATAATCTTGTTTAAGAGCATTAAGGCTTCTTCGGATCATGGTTATTGGAAATCGACTCCCCCCATTGCGGTTGGCCATAGTGTTCACAGGTGCTCACCATGTAACACCCAATGCTCTTCCCAGGTACAACGCCATGGAATTCCAAGGATCAAAAATGCATGGTGGTTTCGCAAAATATGGGTAACCCCCGAAATGGTTGGTTACCATTTGGGCTAAACCGATTTGTGTAAAAACCATTTTTGCTAGATGTCCCTTCACTACTATAAACGGTTAAACAAACATGTTTAACCCATAAATCTATTTGTTAAAACCATGTTAAATCAGAATAACCATGTTTGTTATCAACGATTTAAACACATGATTTATGGCTGCCCCTGGTCTGATTTAACGGTTTTAACAGCCACTAGCAACTCCAAGCTGCCACCGCCATGGTGGCCATGCTTCAGCCACCAACGTTGGCCATGCCACGTGGCACATGGCTGCGCTCCCAGGAAGCTCTACTGACCCCGTGCCTTGGCTGGTGAAGTGGTGGTGAAAAATGATGGATTAGGAGCTGATTTATGATGGTTAATGATGGATAGTGATGGCCAATGATGGTTAATTAATGATGGTTAATGATGTTTAATGATGACTGATGATGGTTAACGATGGTTGACGATGTTTAAGTAATGATGATTAATGATGGTTGATGATGGTTGGTGTTAAGCAATGGTTGTTTATGGTGGCTATCAAGCTTCAATGGATGATGATTGTCAGGAATAACGGTTGGTTGGTTTTTATTCATACTGTTGAATGACTGTCAATGTGTTGATATTGGTTGTTCATCGTGGTTTTGACCCAAAAATCCGGTTGATGATCAATTGTTAGGCGATGACACTAACGGTTCATACTGGCTGTTGATGCGTACCGCACCGATGATGACTTAATTACCAAATTGATAGAGATGATTCACGATTCATGATGGTTGATTAGTGATGGTCATGTCGATTTGCTCTGGTCAATGGTTGATACTGCGCAGCGATACCAGCCGAGAACAATGGTTACTGGCGGGGCATCACCAAACGAATAATTGCCAGAATCATTGTTCGAGTAATAACTTTGGATGGCCAATTTGTCGATGTACCTTTGCCCACATTTTGCAGATCTTCTCTGGCATTGCTCCCAACCAGCTATACTTGCTTGGTAAACAATATATGTTCTTGAACTATACGTCCTGCGAATTTTTGCGAGACATTTATTTATTGTAGGCCATTGTTGGATCATCTCGAAAAAAAAAATGGTAAAAACACCAAACAATTTCTCTGAAAGAAATTCATGCACAACATAGCACCACCACCTACGTGCACGGTCACTGGTTGAGGTACATCAACAGTGGTCTCGCGACACGCGTCCACATCAAGCAGTTGCTCGGCGGCTGAGGTGTTGGCAATGATATGGTTAGGAAAAAATGATTTAGGTCATTGACATTTAATATGTTAGTCAAAAAGATTATCAAAAATATGGTGGTACTTTATCCAAATAAAAATGATTGGTCCAGAAGTGATTGGTTATGAATATTCATAACATTGTGATTTATGGTCGATTGATGGTTGATTAGTGGTTGAATATGGTTGAATACCATCAATGATTTAGCATCAATTAAGCCACCAATAAATCATAAACCATAGCATCAATTGATTATTGAACATAGTTACTTAAGAGTCGGTTGATAGTGGCAATTAATAAGTGGCTAATCAACCATTGAATAACCACTATTCAACCAGTAATTCACAAACCACCATCAATTTATCACTCATTGACCATTCGCTAATCACTATAACAGCACTTAATTAACGAATAGTTTCCTTACCAGTGTCGTCCACCTACCTATTTGCTGCTGACCAAGTTTGGGTTTCGAGGGCGAAATGTTGGAGCCCCAAGTCGATCTGTAGGCACCATTACCCTGACACGTTGATGGCTAATTCTATACCGCGGTTGACTATACAATAGGATTTGTTAATGGATTTAATTAATTTGGTTGATTCATGGAGTCAATCGATGGCTACTTTTTGATTCATTGATACCAAGACATACATATATACAACTGCCATTTTAAACAAGAATCATTTTGGAAGAACTGGTACATATTGTGACAATCAGGTTTACAACAGGTAAGAATCCATAGCCATGGGCAACAAGGCTATGGGCGTTCGCTCCTGCTGCTGCTGTGACGTCAGGTATCCCGAACGCCGTGTGCGGCATCATCGGCTCATGACGGATTGTTCCTTGGGCGATGGTCAACGCCATGCGCTTCGTTGTTCGCTTCGCAGTCGTGGTTCCCTACCCGCAACCAGTTACCGAGCTATAGTAGGTAACCAACCCTAAAAAGCAATGGTAGAAACCAGCTGGTTACCTACTATAGAGGTAACTGGAAGGGTAGGGGTTGATAATGGGTGAATGGTATCGTTAATGGTATTTTTATCGGTGTAAATGGCGTATGATCTGTTGTAGAACTATTGGGTTAATGATGGTGTCATTCATTGGACAAATGTAGATGGTGAGGGAATGGTTGATAACATCACGAGTTGTTAATCATGACCAGGGATAGGTTTCACGGCATCTATACATGTAATGTTTTATAATGGTACTGATGATCAATTATAAGTATTCAGATGATTATATTCTGGGTTAGTCATGGTACGGTGGTTCGAATTACATGAATATTTTTGAGGGATTACAACATTGAGAGATTGACAAATTGTTTGGTCAGTCAATTCAAGTCGTTGATCCAAGGTACTAAATGATTCATAACACCCGCATGGTTTATGCTGATTCAAGGTGTGTCAAACTCAAAGATATCTCGAAAAATATGATCGGTCACGAAACATGATAAATCACGGTCATGGTTGTTAACGCCATCAAGAAATGGCTACTGATGGGTTCCATCCACTTGTGATAATTATCAACCCATGTGATAGCCCCAAGTATCGTGGGTTCCACATCCCAAAAATGGTACCACTCCGTGTCAAGCCATCAGCCTTAGTGATTAGTCATCATCACTAACCAATCAGCCAATCACTAATCATACAGGCAGTGATTACCTTAAAAACCAGATAAAGCCAATGATTAAGCATCAACCATCAAGCCATCATTATCTCACCATCCCATGTCATGAATATTCAACCAATCATTAACCCACCATTAACTCACCATTCAGCAGCCAATCCACCGGTCAATATCTGGCTTTATCAGCCATTATTTGGGTGTTTCTCAAATGATCAGGGGTACCCCCAAATGATTCACTATTACCCATTTACACCACCAAATCATCCACTTTAACCATTTATACCCCTTCATCACGCACTCTAAACCATTTATTGTAGAATTATAAGCCGCCATTTTCGGGGTTCCCCATAGAACCATGCCCCCCACCATAGAACCCACGGCCTCCAACTCCCTGCTGCCATGCAACGCCGGCACTGCGTCCCCAGGTCTCTTTCGTGCCAAGAGCCGGGCCCAGTGGCTGCTGCCCACCTTTGATACGGACGAGTACCTGCAGCCGAGTCCCAAAGTCTTTGGAGGCCGAGTCCCGGAGTTGATGGTGGAATGATGGAAGATGATGATTGAACATGGTTGATTGATGATGGTTAATGATGGTTAATGATGGTTGATGATGATTAACAATGATGGAATGATGGTAGACGATGGTTAATCTATGATAATTAGGTCATAATGGTTGATAATGTGTTGATTCATGTGTTGATGAATGCGTTTCGTTGATGTGTTGATTGATGTGTTGACTAATGCGTTGATTGATGGTTAATGATGATTAATGACGACTAATAATGCGTTTATTGATGGTTCATGCTGGTTTCCTGGCTCAGTTGATTCATGATGGTTAATGATGGTTGATGATGAGTTGATTCGTGGGCACAGTTTCCTGGACCATCCCAGAAGAAGGAGGCCTGCGATGGTTTGATCCTGGTTAAGGATGGTTAATTCATGGGTAATGCTTGTCAATAGTGGTCAATTAAGAGTCAACAAGAGGTTAATCAACGGTCCATTTCTGATTGGCTGATGATTCATGATGGTTAATGGAAGGTCAATCGTTCATCAGGGTAAATTACCAAGCTGATGATTTTTTGATTAGTGCATGCTTGATGGTGAATGATTGCTTTGTGATGATTACTGATGGGGATGGTTGTTGAACATGTGATGGATCAACAAATGGTTAGTTGCTATTTGTTTTATAGGCGTGGGGAGTTAGTGATTAAGTTCACCATTTTGGAAGTTTCTCAAAATAGGGGTACCTCCAAATCATCCAATATTAATCTTTTGCAATAAACCATCCATTTGTGTGGGCTCCATATTGTTGTTGGTCATCAACATCAATTGGCAGCCGTGAGCTGCCATAAAAAATAAAACAGTGGTAAGTGTTGGTGACCTTATTGCAACAAGCGTTCTTGATTTGCTTGCAACAACCATTGCCAACAATAGGTGTTTACCACTAAGAAGACTCGACCTATACTTACGAACAGTTGATGAGTAATCACTATAAACCACTATTAAGAGTTCCCTATATGTCAATGAGGGATGAGCAGGTTTGTGATCGATACTGATAACCGTTAGTAATCGCTCGTAATAAGTAGTTGTGAACCATTGGTAAACCTATTGACTTTACTGAAAAAATAATTGATCATTAACATCGGCCACTCTCATGACGCTTTTGTCAACGCACACATGACCCTATGGACCTATTTGTCCCTGCCGTGAACGGCGGTAAAGACAGAGGGCTTCGCTGTCTACGGGGCGATGTTGAACTAAGCTCTGGTGAAGCTGGCAACCGAAAATCACCATATTTTAAAGGGAACCCCCAGGAAACCATAGGAAAACCCCAGGAGAATCATAAGAAACCATGGAAAATCAGCATTTTGTCATGAATTTCCGGGGGAAGATCATCCAGTGAACTGGTGGATTTCCCAGCCAGCCATATTCGTTCACCAGAGGTAACAAAGAACCTACGATGTCTTTGGTAGACAGCCGTGTGTAGCGAGTTTGTGGTTTCTTTTCTAGATTTGCGGGGGGCTTTTGAGGACACTGTGGGATAGATGATTTTAGATGATGGTATGCAGATGATTATCTACCGAGGCTTGACAGGGCAAACTCGGGATGAGGTGTTCCAAGCTCCAAGATTTTTGATGCTCACATTAGGACTTCGGACGACCACCCTACCATATCCAACCCGCCTCCTGAATGACATCTGGATACCGTTCTCGCAGAGTCTCCAAAGCCTTCCGCCTCAAAACGTGCACAGCTGCTCCGCAATGCTCCCCTTGCATCACCAGTGATACGACCAGTTGAGTACAAGGGTAAATGATACCAGTGTAAACATGTACCAGAGAAATGTTTGCATGCTGCGGTAGATGTGTCAAGTAATATACTAGCATCAGGATGAATCAGAATGACATGTTATCAATACCAGCCATGACGCATTATCGATCATACCAGGAATCGATCAACCATGCAAACAAATCACTATTAACAACAAAAAATCATAGTCACAGGACATACCAACAATTCCAAAACCTGTGACACAAACTGATGCTACTAATCATTGATCAGGAATCAACCACTATTTAACCAAAATGATGGGTGGTGATGGGTGGTTGGGATTGATTCATGTGTGTGTGTGTGTGTGTGGGTGTGTTTCTTTGTTTCCCATGTTTTGTCCCTATCGCACTGCTTATGCTTGTCATCTATGTGATCGAATTGCGTCGCTCCCTGCGTTGCTGTTTGCAGATTGAATTGCCTTGAATTGTGGACCCCTATTGAGTATTTGTTGTTGATAAGCACCAAATGGTGGTATTTCACCTTGATTATGTTCCTGTATCAGCCCTATTGTTGATATATGACTCATCCATTCTTTCTTGTCGGTTGTCCAGCTTCTTATATCCCTCAACGGCTGTCGGTCAAAGCCCTCTACCCATACCTTGCTGTTCACATCCCAAAACCAACCAAACTAGTCGAGTCAAACTACTCGAGTTGTTGGTATGTTCATCTACCCATGTTTGGAGATTTTTGGTTGCTTGACCCCTCTTTTATCAACAATTAGCGCGCTTCCTGTATTAGCATTTTGCATTTGTCAACCATTGGTTCTGAACCCATACCTACTCGTACGTGATAGTTGGTCCTGCTGGTTATTGAAGCAGTATATGTAAATGCCTAGGTTGCTTTCACAGGATGCCAATTTGCCGTGCAACTGTGATGGTTCATGATGCTCATAGCGACAGTGATTCAGAATGCTCAATAATGGCATTGCATGGTAGCGGTTAATCAGGGTCCTGTTTGTTGATGTTTGATCATGATTGATTGTGATCCAAAGTGGTTGGTGACGCTTATAGTCATCCTTGGTAATAAAGATATGCGAGGGAAGTTCCTTACGAACCCAAGCAGTAGAAACAATCTTGGGTGGCTTGGAAATTGCTGAACCACGGTCTATCCACTCGCCATGCGGCCACATTCACAGTGGCCATAGTCTCACGAAGGTGGTCATGATGCAATTCATGACTCATATTATCTTTGCTACACGCTGCTACTGCAAGCCCCACAAAAACAGCCACTTGATCACTTGTACCCCACCCATCCCTGGCAACACTGATTGTTTTCCGAAAAGACTGGTGAAACAGCACTGTGCAGCCCACCGCATCTGCAGGAACGGACGTGGCCTGTCGCAATTCTGCCACACATGAAGTTGTTCAGTGACTGTTTTATAGACTTCAAGCGCAGCTCTTGGATTTCTCTTGTATGATCTTGTATGCCACCACGCTTGCGTTCAGCTGCAGGTTTTGTAACGCGGCGCCGCGTGACTAATACCCGGCAGCAGGGACAGCCACCAGCCATGACCATCCAAATCTACCATGTGAGGGCGCACGGCCTCGATGAGGTCGACCTCCCAGTCGCCTCGTGCCAGCACGCGTGTAAAGCGATGATGCCTGGCAGGATGGACCATAGTTGACAACTCGTGGAAGTAAAAGCCAGCTGCTTTCAAATTGTTTTCATGGCAGGGGAAAGCAGCTTGTCTTAGGGAGCGGACCAGATTTCTAGCGCCGCTTTGGAAAAGAAATAGGGGCAAGGCAAAAGAATGCAAAAGATCCACTACATACTTTTACTTCAGAGCACACAACAACGGGTTTCTGGCTTGTGCTTGTGCCTGGCTGCCCGCAAAAGGATTTGATATAATTTTGTGTTGGCACTTGTGTGGAAATTTGACGCATCGGTCTGTACAATTTCGTTGCAGGGTGGAATCGCTAGGAGCAACTTCAATGTTTGTGGTCATCAAACGCCATGAAATCAGAATCATTTTGCGTCTTCCACTTCTTGGACATGTGAAAGTTTGCGGCCAAGCACCGTACATTACCACACGCAAGTAAACGGGCCCGGTTGCCAACCCAGATGATGGCGGGTGAGCTACCGTTGCCGCCACTTCATCGCCACCTTCATCACCGCCACCATTTTTCATCGTCACCAACATCATTTTCACCGTCATTCTTATTGTAGCCATCGCAGTAGAAAGAAATTGGTACCAAACAACTGGCGTAGAATCAGAACATTGTCCGGCCGGAATTTCAATCAGGTTTGCTGGAGGATATTGGAAGATGTTTTTTACCGCGATGTGCGATTCACGTGACAACGCAGTTTTCGATTTTGTTTTCGCGTGGCTGGGGCTGAGCCACATGCAACCTGCGGTGTAGCCAATCCACTACTATAAATCATCAAACATGTTGTAACGTTACAAAACGCTAGCAGTCACAAAGTGTGCCATGGAACTACCGCCGTTGCAACATACATAACATATTGCAACATGCACGACTGCGGTAGGTGTTGAAAACCACCACCTGGATCCACTTGGTGGTTTTTGGCACGTTTCCTCAATCATCTTTGGGGTTGCTGAAACGAGGACCGTTTTCTTGGGCCCGGGGCCTGGTACGTCCTTGCAAAACGGAATGAAATCGATTGCAACCCACCAATTTTCCTTTTTTGCTAAGCAATGAAGGTTCTTAACAAGCTGGTGCCCCCAAGTAAGAATGGGCAATAACTAGGATGGTAGAATCGTAAGGATAATGAAATAGTTTATTGAGCATCTTATAAGCGTGGAGTACCACCTTGAATGGGGAGCGCCAACATACCCGCCAACAATGAAAAGACCCATGATTATGATGGAAGTACCCCTCCAGGCAGTTTCTCCTTTCCCGTTGCAGAATATAGTCCATCAAGCGAACGTGTAAAGGCTAATGATATACCAACCTCATGATTATGATTTAGATCACAACTTGTCATCATGACATATATTCTTCCTAACCACACAAAAAATATTGACACCTTGGACGTTTCTAGCTGACGATGTTTATTTGGATCTCCCGCCTTGTCGCAGGCGACAAGGTGCCGGAGAATTACCTGGAAGTTCTTTGGGACGCGACTTTGGATTCTCGGATGCACCGGATACGGTGGCGAGGCATCGTTGTGGCTCCAGCATGGATGCTGAGCCCCCGAAACATGGTGGGGTCTCCACAAAGGCGAGCTCATGTATGTGGCCCAGCAGGGGAACTAATCAGCATTTATTTGACCTCTTACTGACTAGTCAACCGTTTCCATCGTTCAACGATGAATAAGCATCATTGAGCCACCATAGAACCCGTATGAACTGTTGAATGTTGTGTACCAACAGCATGGCTAAAATCAGTATTTTGCCACTAAAAGCCCGTTTGCTTCACCATCATTTTACTGGTACCATTGTTGCCCATAAACGATCATCAGTCAGTTTGAAAATCATCATCGACCTACCGTCAAGTAATCTTCACAAGTGTTGTTAAGAATAATTGAGTCATTGAGCATGATTATATTTCATCTGGCAGTTAGCATTATTTAGCATGGTTAACTGGTTAAACACTGTTAAGCATCATTTGGTGCTATCAAATACCATGAAGCCATGATAAGCTATACCAAATATCGCAAAACAATATTTAAGATCATAAGGCATTATCAACTATCATTGAGCATGGGTAAACATCATTAGGCAGTATTCAACACCATTCTGCAGGAACTATCGTTGAGTAACAGAAACTACTATCAAGCATCATTTTGGATAATTAATTGATGCAAAAAAACATCATTATCCAAATGAATCATCAATAGATTATTAAACACGACAAAGAATGCTTAAATACCACTGAGTAATAATTAGTCAACATGATGCAGGATTATTAGATAGCATTAAGCATGATTACACATCGTGGAGCATTCCGAGCATGTGTCAGGATGTTTCAAGGTCATTTTTTTTACAGAACATCAAAAAAACAATTGAGCAGTGCTAGATATCAGTTCGCAATATTACACAGCATCAATAATTATTTAGCCTGTTTGAACATGTTTACAAATATTTTTTTGTGTGTGTAATTTAAGAATATAAAAAATATTTGTTCAGCAGTGCTAAACATTGTTTAGCATTTAACATTATTTATTTGCATTGCAATTTTCATCACTTACTTCATAGTTATTTTGTTCAATCATCGTGGTTGGCAATACTACGCCTTTTCATTGACCATATTGAAACATGACAAACCATCACGATCAATAGTAATAGTAATGCCAAACCATGACTATCCCTCATGATTGCTCAAACAACCATTTTAAGCCATCATGTTTAGTAAAAAGCGTTGGACAACATGCTGACCATAGTGATTATATTATCCCTGGTTGTTCAAACACGATGATTATCCCTGAGCACTCAATCATTGTGATTGGTCAAGCATGGGTACGGGTCAAAAGGATTGACCCTCAACATGGCCATTTACGATGGAAATCTGTGAAATAAACCATTGGTTTTGGGGGCGCCACTATGGCTTGGCACATCATGATATTCTTGGGGGGGCAATATATACTTGGGGTGGAATTTAACACATGCATGTATAGAATGGTCCAATTTTAGGTATGATTTTTAATGATGTTACGTTTTTTGTTTTACAAGATCAGTTCTCATATTTCGATTTTCATATCTTGTTTATGAACACATACATTTTATAGAATGCTGGAAATCTTGGACCAATTTATATCGTGCTACGTGGCTTTGGCAGCACCCAAAATTTGATCACTGACCAACGACACAACGACACACCAAGCGGTCCCTTCGATGTCCAGGACCACTTCAAGGCCAAGCGCAAGGTGACTCGGGGGCGGGATTGACGTGGCAGCACCAATGATGTGTTGATCAAGGTTTATCATTGTTGATGATGGTTGGTTGACCTTATTCATGCTTCATAAGGAATTGAGAACCATAAACCCTAAACCAAACTTTAAGCCTAAACTATGAATCAACCCTCAACTGAACCCCTATGAACTACCGGTATTTTCATCTCTACGATTCTATGCCTCGATGAAAGCTGATTCCTGTAACCATCAGCGAGACCTTGTGGCTTGACCCAGGCTGGTTGCCGGCCCAAACGGTAAGCCATTTGACCCGTGGTCAACTAGTGGTGACTGAATGATGGTTAAAGCTATTAATGATAGATAATGATTACCACTTAGTTACTGATAAGTCATTTGATGATCACTAGTTACTAGTTACTAGTTACTGATAAGCTAATAATGATAGATAATGATATATATAATGAGCACTAGTTACTTGACAAGTCATATGATTATCTATTTATTGCTACCGCCACTGGTAGTTACCCTGATGACGACCTAACTTAGCTATCTTGGGGACACCTTGTAGGTCTAGACTTGAAGAATTGAAATTATGCTCAAATCTGAGGGGAATCCCATTTTACCAGCGAGCCAAGTATCTTTCGTACAGCACTAACATCAGGTTTGAGTCAGGCCTGCTAACTCTAGGCACAACTGTGATAAGAGCTCTTTCCGCTCGAACCAGCCTTTTGCACTACACGGCTAAGTACAGCGAGGGGTAGCTATAGTTATGATGTTCTTATGGAGTTGTCCACAAATGATGTATCCTCCAAACCTGTTGGTTTCACTAGTAATAGTGGCTGTTGTTGGACGGCGAGTAGGTACCACCCTTTGTGGACACGGCCATATCTTGTTTTTGATTGGCTTCGTGCATGTGCGTTGTGCAATTGTCGTTTTATGCTCCGCAGGTGATGAGAACATGAACCAGCACTTACCACTTTCAAGCATTATCAACCCATTGACCAACACCAAACACTGACTATTAACCATTAGTCACCAACCATTAACTGTTGTTAGAACCGACTATTTACCATTACTAACTAACCATTCGCGTGATTCGCCATCATGAACGAGTCATCAACCCTCAGAAATATCAATTTCGCTAATAAACAAATGTGGGGCAAGACCATCATGAACCATCAGCAACCAGTAATCTCCATCATTAATCATCAAATGAATAGTCAATATGGATCAGATTCACCATCACTAACCATTGTCAACACATGAGTCAACCACTATTAGCCATCATTTGCAATTACTATCATTCATTCACTATTACAATGATCCACTATCATCCAACATTAATCAGTCAACTATTGATCACAATCAATCAGCTAAATCATCATTTTTTTGTGATTATGCCCTGCAACTAACCCTTGTCAACCATTGATAATCAATACTATCCATCACGGATCATTGCTACAGCCAAAAGATCATCCAATCGTTAATCATTAGTTGATATTGTATGATATTGTCAGTATTAACCATCACTGCTTATTAACAACAATTGCTAAAACCACCATTGTCAAGATCAAGCAATTGTTATTCAGCATTGGTTGTTAATATGTGCTAATCATGAATCATTATTAGCTCCATTCACTATTCTCCATTATTAACCGACCCATTGGTTGTTAGTTATTGATATTGATGAACCAACGTTAATAAGTATTTGAATTGTTAATCACTACTAATCATTCATTTCACCATTATCAACTGTTATTAACACATTTGTTCACCACCAGTATGAGTGAATCGGGAACCTCATAGCTCCGAGTCAGAAGTGATTGATCATCACTCATATCGATCATGAGTCAATCTGGGGGTTTCTCAAACAACGAAACCCCCAAAATAGTGGTCCCTAATCTTAAGAAACACCCGTATTAATCAACCAATAGTCAACCAATAAGCATTATTAGTCAACTATCAATCATCATTAGCCTATATTCATGTAGTGACCAACTATTGACCATCATTAAATCAACTATGAATCAACTCTCTACTCTCTACTAATAAACTCTCAATCAACTTTGAATCAACTTTCACCCATCATTCATCAACCATTAACCTTATTTTTTCAACCATAAACCATCCTTAACCACCGTCATTAGACCAGCTACTAACCATCCTTCATCAAATTCACATTCTACTGAACTCCTTCACATTAACCCACTGTTTGCCCTCAAGTCCTCCATCATGAATCAACTCTTAACCATCATTGTTCTTTATTCACCATCATTAACCATGATTGGTCAACTATTAACCACTCATGAATCAACCACTATCAACCATCCTTAACCTCCATTCTCATCCACTTCTTGTTTCATCATTGATCGCTGGTTAACTAACTATTACCATCATCAATCAACTACCATTATTACCATTAACCATCATTGACCATCCTTAACCTTCATGAATCCACTCACTTCGCATTTGAGTCTTCACTATATAACCAGCTATTAATCACCCATTACCATCAATAATCAACTACTACCATCATGTGAATCCACTTGTACTTCAGCTATCCTCATGTTTTTTCCATCATTGACCTTCATTAATAATTAGCTGGTTAATCAACTGCTGGTTAATCAACTGTTACCATCATTAACCCGGAAGTTTTCCATCATTACTGCTATTACCATCATTACCATCATCAACTATTACTGCTGGTTAATCATTATGAATCAACTATTAATCAACATAACTAGCTATTAATCAACTATTACCATCATGAATCAACTACATTAATCACCTATTCCTCACGTTTTTTTCCAGGAAGTGCATTCGCTGAACCTGGAGTTCTTCCGCTTCGCGCGCTCCGCCCGTAGCAGTGTGGAGATCTCCTCGCAGCGGCGAGCCTTGGAGGTGACCCACGCGGGGACGACCAACCGGGGGGTCGGCCCCACAGGTGACATCAAGGGGGGAGCCTGTAGGAGGTGACATCCTGGGGTGGGATGGGTGAATGAATTATGCTTATTGATGTCAACTTACAGGTATGTGATCAAATAATAATGCTGAAAAATGATGCTTATTGATGTCAACTTGCTGGAAAAGGATAATAATGATGGTTGATAGTCAATGTAATCAACGTATGAGATCAAATGATAATGCTGAAAAATGATTTTCGTGCGTCATGGCCAACAATTATGCTGTCAACTCACTGTTGAATCACCAGGATCAACCGTGAGCAATAGCAATAAACTGGTTCAGTTTGTGGTTACTATCGGTAGCAATGGCTAGATCATGTATCGATAATGATGGTGATGGTGGTGATGGCGGTGATGGTGGTGATGGCGGTGATGGTGGTGATGGTGGTGATGGTGGTGATGGTGGTGATGGTGCAACGGGGCAACACTTTTGGTGGACGACCATACCCAATTTCGTGCCTGTTGACCGGGGCCTGCAACCACTGCTGAAATGAATGGTTTGTCCTCGTGCTCGTGATTCATGATGCCTATTACAAGGTGGCACCCCCAAAAGTTGGCGAAGTTGGTGTATATGATCACCGGTGGCAGAGATAACTATGATTAAATTGCTTATCAACTAACTCATTATTTGGCATCTATCAGCTATTCATGAACCATTGCTATTTCCCATTCATCATTCACTAATTATTCACCATTTTGAACCATAGGTCACACACCATGAGTTCAATGGCCAATCTTGACCAGCTGATAACGTTCGGCCGGCCCTCGTTTACAAACTATTGCTAGGCCACTCATCTTGCCAGGCTCATCCAAGGGAAAGTCTCATGAGCCATGCATTCGCCAGATACCCCTGTATGGTATTTTTTACAGCTATTTGACCATGAAACGACCCAGTTTTCTTTACCATTTACATGCTGATTTACCATCAGAGATAGAGGGTTTATTTTTTCGGTTATGGATCTCCCATTAGCACAATTATGAAGACAGCCAAGTTTTCCAGGTAAATCTGCCAGCACCATGGAGTATTTGGATTAACCAACCCTAAATCCCTGGATATTTTCCTCCGGATCACTGAGGAATGTCTACGAACAACCGGGACAACGAGGGCAGGACGAAGTACGTGGTGAATTTGACGCCCGGCGAGATGGCATTATCGGATGGAGATGGACCAAGGAGTCAGCGGTGCAGTAATGATGTACACCACGAGATTATAATTAACCATTTATACGATGGTCAATGTTTGGTCAATTATGAAGAATCGTGCGATTCAATATGATTAATGATGATTTACTAGGAGTGGTAGATTCTAGCATTTGATGTGAGCTCATGCCAAAAAATAATGATTACTGATGATTATCAGCAGTTGATCATTGTCAAAAGATGGGATGATAATATGAAGCATTGATCTAGCTATGTTCGGACCTGCGGGTCCCCTGGTCGAGCTGTACCTGGAACTGGGTGAAGCTCCTGGCCCTCGGCAGATCACCTAACGAACTGATTGAGGTCCTGAGGTATCACCATTTTTATTGATTGATCTTTGGATATGAGCAACATGCTTCATGGTTATCATTAATCACTATGGTGTATAGTTATTAACCATTCATCTGAATATGTTATCAGGAATTATTGATACACCTGGTTTTGAGCACGCTTGTGGCCCCCTGTTCTGTTTCTTATGGGATTCTTCATGAATATTGTTTAATTAAGCATGTTCAACTCATCATTATGAAATAACTGCCACAGATAAGCCTTATTGCACATCTTTACCCTCCTGCAGCACTCCGAAGACAGTTCTGAACCATTGCCAATCATCATTCACCACCCATCAATGACCCACCAGCTTTGCATTACAACCATCCCTTCTGCAGTTCTGCGCAGCCCAGGGAGAATGTGCACGGCATTTGGATCCACTTTCCTACCAACTGGGACGAAGGAGAAGCCATTGCTGTGCCAGTGGGTTGCTGGGTTTCGGGTTTGGCTTAGCCAGTCGCTGTGTGACTGATGCGCCAGTTGTTCCAATCATCACATGCTAAGGAAAGAACGGGCAAGCGTTCAAGAGTCGTTGCCGAAACATTTGGAAACCAACACTTAAACCATGTTCAACACATATATCTATGGGGCACGCCATTTTGTTGCACACCTCCACTGTGTGCCAATTTCTGCATGGTTCCCCCTATGGCACATGTATCGTAGCAGCGCTTGCTCGACCAGGAACCTATGGAATCAACGTCCCACGGGGGTTGATTGCTGGACATCACTACAGAAGCTGTGCCGCAGCTGGCTCGCCTTGAAGCTGATGAAGGAGGGCTATTTTTCTGCCTGAAACTAGAGAAATGCCCCCCCCCAAAAAGTAGGAAAGTCATGGAAAGTCCCAACTTCTTGTATTTTTGTTTGGGGATGTTTTTGATTTTTGTTTGTGTGTGTCATATATTCAAACTGTTTGATTAAGCAGACATGGTTCATATTGATACACCTGTCAGATGTTGATGATTGTTTCCTCATGGATCAGGTTGGCTGACTTGTGATGACTTGTATTAAGTGTATCAATCATGGCATTTATGTCATACACACATATATGTTTATCTATATATCATATACTATATAACATATGTATCTATGCTCAGGTCCCCAATCAAATCCCGTGCCCCCTGAACACTAGAGTCCCATGTCATTGGGCACCCCAGAGCTCTTTTTTGCGTAGCACCGGGTGTCGGATTCAGCAGCGGGACGTTAAGCACACCATGACTGAGGATACGAAGATCAAGTCCTATACGGGGACAATGATACAGAGCCTTGGCGAGCAAAGCCTGGGGAAGATCTATGTCCCAGATCTCCGCCCCTTTCTGTTGGCCTTTCTCATGTCGTCAGTGGTGGTGATTCAATGATTGTGTTGCTTAAGGATCCTCAATTCCCTGCACTCATTGGGATTCAATTTGACTTGGACTTGATATTCCCAGCGATATTCCCAGCGATATTCCCAGTTGGACTCGGACATATTCCGAGACAAGTTGTGTTGCATTAACAGTCGTTGAACTTGGGCTACACTGTTTCACTTGAAAAGCACTACTCCTACATAGTGCCTTCGATTCTGATGCCCTTTGGTTGACCAATATCAACCTTCACCAACCGACATTCATGATGTTTTGGCATGTTTAACCATCACTAGTCATCACTGATCATCATTCACCATGTTTTAGCACTATTAACCATTACCTAGGATCACCAAACTGTCACCTACTGCCGTGCTGCTTTGTTGTGACCAAGCAAGCCCTGCCAAGCGGTAGCCATTTAAGAACCTGCAGCTAGTTCTGTCTACGAGGTGAGGCACGCCAAACGTCACTAGTTGGCTAAGCTTCGCCCGTCAACATTCTTCAACTATAGGTATCTCAAGGTATACGTGCAATAACTTGAAGTTACCCAAACGTGAACTCATTTGAACTAACCTAAGTTCACAGTCCCTCGGGAGCACTTTTAGTTTGGCCTAATATCTACTTTAGCAGTTGGGGCACTGCAAGTGGCGCAAGTCTTAAGGAACGTTCGAGCAACCACAAGTGGTGATATCAACACATTAAGTGAAGGCGATTGGTTAAGAATATTAATGCTAAGAAATACTGGATGGCGTACAGCTACTACCTTAGGTTTTTAGGCTTTTTGGAATATGATTTATTTGCCTTATAGCCACTCAAAGTCAAACTTTAAGCAAGTTATCTCAAAGCCACCAAGTATATATTTAAGGTCTATTACGGACCACCATTAACACATAATTGAATCATAATTGGCAATGTTGTCAATATTGATCGTTATTAATGATTAACAATAGTAATTGAGTCGTTGATTTCGAATGATCCACTCGTGGTTGGTTAAAATTCAACCGCAAATGATCAACATGAATGTTGAATCAATTTTGTAAACAAAATGTTCACGATTAAGTATAGACGACATGAAACATTGTCAACCAATTTGAACCATGGCTTGAGTTGATGATTATCGAATATCTATCAACGATTGTTGTGAAACCACGGCAACTAAACCATAACTATAGCACTAATCCCATCCACGGGTATTTATCATTTGTTCCTCAATTATGAACCCTATTTAGCCCTTTTGTTCGAAGCATGGTTATGAGCAATCGCCATTGACTATCAAATATCAACCATGATTTTCGGATAACCAGTGGTTCATATTTCGGATAAACCAGGTTTAAATATCAATGGTGAACATATCGACCAAAGCTTGAAAAAGCATCACCATTGACATGTCCTAACCACCCGGTCATCAACCCATCTGAACCACCTCAAACTCACCGCCCTCGCCCCGTGGCGCCGTGTTGCCGTGGCCCCGCAACGGGCTTCGCAACGGGTCCCGGGCCCCGAGGATGCCAACATCACCGACCGATCGCTGGCCTCCAAAGCACCCGCCTTGGAGAAGGTGCGACGGGACACGCAGCGTTGAAGGGAAGAAGGGTGATGAAAGAGTTTCTGCGTGCAAAACATGGCTAGCTGGTGATTCTCAGGGAGCGATTCGGAGCCAGGGGTATCCCCAAATCCCTTTAAAGGGGGAGCTAAAGAGCTACAGGGAGTGGTGAAACCAGATGGTAGATGGAGTTTTTAAGCGTTTGAAGGAAGAGTGGAAGACCCCTTCCTCGAATACCAGCAGGAACCAGAGGTTTCTGCTAGCAATTGGCCTCGCATGAAACATGGAGTTAATGAATGGATTTTTAACACAGGGTTCATGAATAGTCGTCAATGAAGGGTGAATGATAATTTAACAAAGGGTTCATGATGGTTTATATTAGAACTGATGATTTAACAAAGGGTTGAAACTAAGGGTTATAGATGTGAATGATGGTTAACGAAGGGTTAATCCACATGGCTTATGGTTAATGAATAGTTCAGGAATTATGGTCAATGAATGGTTTCTGAATTTCTTGATGGATAGTTTCTTTCTTGATTGATTACGGTTCATGAATGGTTAATCAAGCCCCTCTTGAATCATCATTCATCCAAGA
This sequence comes from Symbiodinium kawagutii, assembly GCA_009767595.1. Lineage (NCBI taxonomy): Eukaryota > Dinophyceae > Suessiales > Symbiodiniaceae > Symbiodinium > Symbiodinium kawagutii. Next base: position 195,005 of record VSDK01003534.1, on the reverse strand, counting down.
GGTTAAATCTTCATGAAATGGTCGAACAGATGCCTCTCTACCACATGGATTATGGTTGAATGGCTACTAAATGGTTAACTAGTGAATAATTTTGGGTTAAGTGATGCTCGAATATTAATGATGGTTATTGACTAATGATTAATGGTTGCGTAATGGAGAACTGATGATGTACTAATGGGACTAATGGGTAATTAATAGTTAAACTAGTACGGAATAGCGGAATATTCCTCGTTGGTGATGGTTGACTAGTGGTTAATCGACGGTTAATTAATGGTTAATCACTGGTGAAGTAATGAACGACTAAATGATTAATGAACAACTAATGACTGTCTTAACGACCAATTGGTATTTCATTAAGTAATGACTTTGATGAACGACTAAAAAACTCTACGAATCAATAGTGAACTACTAGTCAACCATTCACGTTACATGTTGATTGACCAGGAATTGGCCACTATTCTCGACCATTCATTATAGTGACTCCAGACTGCCAGACTTCTTGGATGTGCCAGTTGCACTGACTGGGCTTTGACAAAAGGCCCCTCAGAAAGGGATCCCAACAACCAGGAACCGGGCAGGGATCCTCGTGTTTCGGATGGTTTTCTTCGGTTTCCCATGGCAATTTGCTTCGGTGAACGTCCCCCAGGGGTCGCGTTTGGATGGTTCTTGTGCCTTGAGTACCCATCATCAACCCAACCTGAGGCCATGTCATCATCAATTTGTCACCATGATATCATCAATCTACCCTGAATCTACATAGTGAAATGATTAAATAGCCAGCATTCCAGCATCATCAATTAAGCCTGATCTACATAGTTTAGCTGGCTATCTAATCATAGTGATGCTAGTTAATAGATCCCAAATCATGAATTTATTCATATCTATATGCTGATCTAACTTTTACATCTATGCTGGTACTTACATGCTTCAAGCCTGATCTACATGCTTATTATGGCCTAAATGATGGTGTTATGTGTGCTGGCCAATCATTAATGCTACCAGCTCGTCTTCAGCCAAGCATGCGGGCCCCTTGAGGCCCTGGAGCAGCGTTACGGGGTGCCTGGGCATGCGTCAGAGTTCTTGGAGCACCTGAGCCACTGGGAACGGAAGCCGGGGAAGCCGCCCGCGCGTGGGTTAAGGGGATGGGTTGGTTTGGATGGATGGTGTCTTTGAGGTTGGTTGGTTGGTTGGTTAGGTTGGTTGGCTGGTTGGGTGGTTGGGTGGTTGGGTGGGTGGTTGGTCTTTTAGTAAGCAGTACGGTCAGTTTAGTAAGCATGGTTGGTGGATACTTTGGTTGGTTGGTTTGTTAAGTCAGCATGGTTATGACACCATGATTGATTGATTAAGAATCATTTATTCTGATGCTTATGTTTTGGGTTTTTTGTTGCAGTTGTTTTATTCCACAAGAAGCATGGTTATATATGAACCTTGATCAACCGTTATTTTCGAGTAACCCTGGCTGGTGATTGGGAGGGAGCGGTGAGCTGAGCCGTTGCGGGTACGCGGTATGCTGTTCTGGTTCTGCAAAGGGGGAGCGAGGCCAGGAGCACCAGAGACGTTTCGCGAGGAGCTACCAGGAGTGGCGGAACTAAATGGTACTAACTCACAGTTGACTAATTGCAGTACTACGACTACTACTACTACTACCACCACCACCACGACTACTACTAGTACTACTAGTACTACTACTGCTGTTGCTGCTGCAACTAGGACTACTGCTAGTACTACTGGTACTACGTCTACCAATACCACCAGTAGCAGGGGTAGGAGTAGCAGTAGTAATTGGAGTGATCTTCCGCATGGGCCGTAGCTATGACATGTGTGGGGTGTCCTCGGCTCACTGAGGGAGATTTGGGCTGCAGAACAGCCTTTTTTGGTTGGCAAAAAGGGTTGAACCTAGGGTTTCAATAGTTTGATCATCATTAATCACAAATGTTTTGACGAAAAATGGCAAATGCAAAGTTTTCTCAGCCGGCCTTAGCTTAGTTGGTTGTTAACCACTAGCGGTTAGTAGGAAGGGGCAAGCTCGATAGGTCGCGTTGCGCTCGAATGACTTTCAGCTGGGAAACCGCTAGCATCAGCGTCCGTACTCCCACAATCTGAGTGGCTCAGAGGTGCTGCTTTGAACTGGATCTACTATCAGATATGGCGAGCTGGGTCAATACAAAGCAACCAAAAAAGGGTAGGTGAACCCCCCAACAGCTCGATAAGTGACTGGTCATTTCTGGGGTGCCAGGGTGCCAAGGTAAGGATGTGTGAGCTGGATATCCAAGGTTACAGTTACGTTTTGAAGTGGGTTGTCTAAGGTTTGTAATGCAACCAGTGCAATCATTCAATGTTTCTTTGTTCTTTGTGATGGTTCCATGTTTCGATTCATGGTATCGAAAGGACAACTGGCTTTTTGTTGTATACAGATGATTATTCACATGCTGACCATGTCGCTCCGTTCATTCCTGATGAATTCCTGTGGACAAACTTGTGGAGGTATGTAGTTTTTGCTGATAGATTCATATATACAATCATATGTATATACACAATTTTACACAGGTCTTTATCTCTTTGTTGATTGGTTGAGATGTTTTTTTACATATTTGATATGTGCATAGATAGTTGAAATATATTCTGTACAGAACGTATATCTTTGATGTTTGTACAGTGACACTACCATATAACATTAATATAGAAACATCAAATGGATAAACATCACGAGATAATTATTGTTATCAGTTGCCATATGGGTGTTTATCGAAATAGGGAACCCCCCAAGTCATCCACTTTGAACCATGTATAGGGAATAAACCATCCATAACTTGGGGTCCCTACTCTCTTGAGAAAGTCCGCGTGATCTCAGTGACATCCCATGTGCCTGAGGCCATTTGGCTCCCAAGACCGACGTGGAGATCTTCGAGGAGACGTCGGAGGGCACCTCGCTACAGCGATGTGGAGGGATAGCACCGGCGAACCCGCTGAGAAAGGATGCCCTGGAAGTTGCACTCGGGTAATTAATCCACTATTGATGATGGTTTTAGTGACAAAAGTGGTGTATTTACGATGGTTTGATCTAGAACAAGTAGAAAATCCACTATTGATGATGGTTGTACTGATAAAAATTGTGTATTTACAATGGTTTTACTCATAAAAATGGTGTATATTCATGATGGTTTTAGCCATAAGAAATGGTGATTTTCAGTTTCCAGGTTAGTTTGCCAGAGTGTAAAAATCACCGTCTTCAACAGGTAAGCCAGCTGTCAATGGTGGGTTTTCCACCCAACCCAGTTAGTTTTCCAGAGGGTGAGGTAAGTGCTTGGGAATGGTTGGCGACTAAGGTTTAGGTAATGGCTCACAGTGGGAAACTACTGGTTAGACAATGATTTAGTTGGGGGTTTCTTAAAATAGGGAACCCAAAAAATGGATGGTTTATTACTATAAATGACTAATATGGGATGATTTGGGGGTACCCCTATTTTGAGAAACACCCATTTGGCTGACAATCTGTGATAGATGCTTAACAACACAACTTGTGGTAACCGTGGTCGACGTAGTCTATAGCGGTAAATCACTACTAACATGACAGTATGAAATTTCTGGTGTAATCAGTAAGATGGCCGTATTCAACAGCAACAACAACAGTCTGACATGCCGGCAGCAACAAGACAAACTGGGACATACTCTTTGTCAATCCAACCTGGGATGGGTACTCTCAGTGGTACTCTCAAGATCTTCAACTATCCCAACCTGGCCCTGTAACTTGGACCGCTCTCATGGAGGAGCACTGACAGGGCAACTCGATTCCTGGTAGCCGCTGCTAGATGATGTTAAGAGGTGATGCAGAGACAAGATTTTGACCCTGGTTGTGATAGCCAGGCATGGTTTCAATATGGTTCTGACCCGGCGCTCATTTGAGAGGTGTTCTTTTTGAGAGTTATAGAGTTATAGCCGGTTCCACAAAATATCACTTGGCCGCTCGTTATAACCAGATTCTTTGACTCCAAACCAGTACTGCAACTACCAAGTAACCTTGGTAACTCTAATCTCATTTGAGCGTATTGTCCTGGTTCGAGCTGGGGCAAAATGTTCCTAAACTAATCGGCAAACCTGGATCGAGCGGAATCCACTACAACAGCTGTTTGGCGCCCAGTCTCTGGTCAGTCAAACACGACCAAGCTATGCTCAATGACCAGTAGCGCAAGCATGATTAGCAGTAGCATGATGAATAGCTTGAAGCTACTTATCATGCTTGCGCTACTTATCATGATTAATAGCATAATATCTTGAATCATAAGTATCAATGCATAAGATGATAAGCTTGGTAATAGCATGATAAGTATCAGTAGCTTGAGAAGTATTGCTTAGCAATACTCATAAGTAATACCGAAGTACCTACCAATTCCAAGCGTCTACTCACGCACCAAGCACCCTTCATCAACCCACCCAATCTGATCCCAAGCTTTGGCACGCCATGATTCGTCAACCGCTTTGTTCCAAGCAACTGCTGAGGTGACGAAGACAAGATGGAGTCAAAGCTGCAGCAGTTGAGGGATTACGACTGGTGGATGGTTTCAAACATTTTTTAATTTTGAAACAACCAACCATTTAAGGTCAACTACTGGTTGATTTACTAATATTTATTAACGAATGGTTGGTTGACTAATATTTTGTTGAGTTGAACCAACCATTTTAGGTGAGGATTTCTTATTTTCCCTAGCAATTATTAAGAAATGGTTGGTTGACTAATTACGGTAGCCAATTTTATGGTGACCAACCAGCTTCCCTAGTAATTATTAACAAACGGTAGGTTGACTGATATTTTCTTGAGTTGAACCAACCAGTTAAGTTGAGGATTTTCTTTGGGAGAAAAGTTGAAACCAATTTGATTAATTTGGCGAATCAATTGTTTTCCAAACAATTAAGTTGGTGAATCAACTGTTTTCCATTGTGTTCCCAATCATGATATTATCACCTCCACTGTGATTGGCCATGGATGAACAACTCATCCGGCTGTAGCGTGACACCTTTCAGTGTCGGACTGCTGGTTGTTGGGTGCCGCTTTCAGGATGATCATCAACCACAAAAAGTCAGAGTGGTACCTCGTACCTTGCAGGGATCGTGAACTTCAGTTCTAACTAGGGGCACTGCCAGTTGTATCAGTTGTAGTTTATAAAGTATACTTGGGTTGGTTGTAAACCAGCAAATCTTGCGGATGCCGTTCTTGGATGGTTGGATTTGTTGCACAAGGTGGAACTCCTGAGATCAGCCACTCCTCACTGACTCTTGCCGTTGACTCAGAAGTATTGGCCAATCATTGGCCACACTCAATTTTCATTCACAATTACTCACCGTCATTGTCGATGACCGACCATCATTGACCATAATTTGCCCCTACAAACTACCATTGGCCAACAGAATTAACCATTACCAGCCATTTACAATCATGATCAACCAATACAACTAAACCATCACTTGCCGCAATTGACATCAGCTGAACCGTTACTTGTCACATTCGACCGTTAAGCACCGTGCCATCCGCCCTTAGGATCCCTTGGATGCAGCCACCTACGAGAAAGACGTGCAACGAAAAGCAGCTGCCACTGGGGCGCTGTCGTTGGGTCGTGAGGCTTTCCCGTTGCGGTTGCCGTAAGGTTTGTCCAGTTCGCCATGGGGTACCTCCTTCGTGATTGTTGTGGTTTGCTTATGAAGAGAATTGTTATGAACAGCAGGATGGCGATTATAGGTACCACCATTTATAGACCAACCCTCTGAGTGATGCCGTTGTGTTACCCATCTTGGGCCTTCTAGGAACTTCGGATGAGCGGGTCAGGGCGTTACCTCAGTAACCTCATTGTTAAATGCTTGGTGGAGTACCACTTTGCCTAACAACAGCAGGCTGATTGATCCGTAGGGTGGTGCCTTGCAGGAACTGGTTCAGAAGCCATGATTGACTCCCCTTGTACGGCCCAGCTGTATCGTGTTGCATCCAAATCCAACCGTATGAGTCATGTCGGATGGGTGCATGGACAAGCATAGGCAACATGGGCAATTCCCCCAGGTGGTCGGAGATGTAACAGCCGTGGGCCTGGCTGCGATAGGGGCACTTCTCACAGGCCTTCATTGGTGTTTGGCAACCATGGGACCCATCCTGAACAGTCCTATGTTGGCTACTGTTGGCTATTAAGTCCTATGATTTGCCATGATTCATCAGCCATTACTTCACTGGCTCACAGCTACTCACTGAGATTTTTACTGTTGTTGGGATTGATTAAAGTTTTACCACTAGAAATTCAGGTTTTAGCCAGGGATCCATAAGCAACTTCAAGTTCAGCAGATTTGTTGAAAACCGAGGCAGTGGCCCGGGGTCAAGAGAACCCTGGCGGTGCGAGCTTGCACAAAGAGATGCAGAACAAGTTGGCGAGGCAACTGGGGCAGCGAGCCGGGCAGCGTCATTTTTGTTTCGATGTTTCTCAAGTCGTAGGGGTACCCCCAAATGGTGGTTTCTCAAAAATATCGACCTGGAAAACCTGGAATCCTATTTTTTGAGGCGACTAAGCCGTTGTGAAATATTCTTAGCGTCACTTTTTGGAAGACCAAAGTTGCCTACTTTGATCTGGTTTGTCAATCCGTCTTTTTTACGCCTTTTTGCACCACTTTGCGGGTATTAAAGCCTATTTATGTCACTTTTGGAAATGTCATTTCGGCCAAGTACATCACTAGTAAAAAGATGTTGCATAAATCTGTGTTGTTTTCCCTGAAAGTGGCATTGAAAACTGCCACTTTCCCAAAGTTGCCGGTAAAACATAGGACACTACGGCTTTCCAGGGAAGGATGTGTGGAAGCAGTCCCACTCAAATGGAAATGCCAATCAACGAGTCTGATGGAAGATGGGGATGTTTTCCACATAGTGTTTTCTCAAAACACGGATGTCCCCAAATCATCTAACATTAACCATTCAGAATAAAGCAGCCATCTTTAGGGTTCCCTATGGCTTGAGAAACCAACACATGTGTCAGGGGAACTATGGGGCACTGTGGGTGCAGGAAGCTTTGTGGGACCCTTGCCTCTGTGAGGAGTAGCCAGTGTCTATTCGTGGCTGATGGCTGCTGTGCTATGGCTGAGAAAGGTCAACGATGCTCAATATCCATGGTCACTTCCAGCCAGCGGATCAGTTGGTGATGGTTTATGACAGCTATGAACCCTGCAATAAACCGTTGTTTCCCCATGTTTGTTTCCCATGATTCTTCCATTCTTCCAGTGCTTTTTCCCCGTGTTTTTCCCATGTTTCAACGGTTTTTCCTATGGTTTTTCCCATTTTTTCCCATGGTTTTCCCAGCTTTCTTCGGTTCACCAAGCCTTGGAGGCATCAGCTTCCCCTCCGCCCAGGCTCACCAAGCGCTTCTACGGAGATGGCGATGGCTCCGCGACGTTGCCCGCCTTCCTGCGCCTGCGTCAGACCGGCGCCCGCGTCACCCGAAAGCTGCGGAGAGCTTCACCGGCGGCGTCGCTGGTGCCGTAGCTGGTGATCCATGGACCCTGGGAACCATGGAATCTCAACATGGGGTGAACCTGGGATCATGGAATCTCAACATGGGAGGCTTGGAGTGAACCTATTGTAACCAGGTTACCATGGAATCTCAACATGGGAGACTGAACATGAAGCTATTGGAACCTGGGATCATGGAATGTCAGCACTGGGATGTCACTTGGATGAAAGCTTTGGACAGCTGTAAGCTCCGAATCTAAGAAGTGAAAGTCTTCCTTCCCTGTAAAGCTGATGATTCTTCGGCTACCCGAAATGACTCTGCTTCAAAGCTGCAAGAATTGAGACCCCCTCGCCCCTGAAATGAGACAAGGAATGGGAGATTCCGGCAGATAAACCGCCCACAGCCCTTCAAAGCTGGTGATTTAGATGATGGGTTCATCTATGAATGTCTCAGTAGGCTTCCAGTCAACACTACCGTCGGTGTTATCAAGCATTGTCAACGCGTAAACCCATCTTTCGCACTTCACAATTGGTAGCACCGGCTATTCTCCGTACATGATGAATTTGCAACATCACAAATGTTGATGTCCTTAAAGTTGCCATTTCAACTACCCGAAGGCATCAATTGCACAACCTCTGATTTACGTGGAGTTAACAACTCACCAGCTTGAAAATCTGGCCTTAAATTCCAAACAAAAATAAACAAACACCAGCGCTCTCCCTCGATCAGCGACGCCATGTGCGAGCGCTTCTTATGTCGTGCCTGGAGCGATTTTCGCCATTTTTTCGGCACCGTGAAACACCGCGGGCTGCAACGGTAGCCTCGCTTGCTGTCGAGCATGGAGAAAAGAAGCAGCTCGCATTTTCGCCTGGAAAGAACTGGTGCGGTTTGAGAAGTTTGCCAGCCTTGCGCAAACAAGGTATTTTATAGATTGCTGATTGGTGATTGGTGGTTGTAAACATTTTGATTTTCCCAATATTTGGAATGGTCGTATGATTTAAGTCACATTTTTGGGATCCGGCAACCAACCACCAACCAGACAGTGTTTGTTGTGCGGAGTTCACAACTGTGCGAAGAAATCCACGACAGGTAGCTGCCAATACAACAACCTTCAACATGTATCTCCAGCTGTGGATGATTACAATTGCCCACAAGGAACCAGGCTCCACTAGTTGGGTTACAACTCGGGTCCACGAGAGTGGTATGATATCTTGGAGGTATGATTCGGGTATGCTGTAAATATCATCGGGATGGCTGGGTGGCTTGTGATGGCTTGTAGGGAATCATTCTGTGCATTTAATCACATGTGGTTAGAATTATGTCTACAACAACATACAGCAACCTAGTTTACGGTTCAGTACTATGTAATGTTACCCCTTGCACCCCAAGAAAAAGATGCCTTACAGAGAATCTCTCCCAATTTTTTGGGTGGAACGGTTTTGGGGGTTGCTCTGTAAGAGGAGGCGGGAATCAACTATCGCCGATCATGTTTATTTAATGGCCACTATTCACGACTTATGATATCATTCGATATCATCAAGCAGTATCGAATAACCACCATATCACCACGTTGATATCATTAAACATTGTATAATTAACCATCAAAAATCCATAATCACTATGCATCAGCCATCGTAAACCACAATTCACTATGATTGGTGACTTTAGCCATTATCAAGCATTATCATCATTTGCATCCTTTGCCAATCATCATTGAGTTTAACGTACATCAGTGTCCATCATGCAGAATAGGTTTTTAGCGAGCATTAACCATTAATTAATGATCATCAACCATAGTTTTTAACCATCATTGGCCCAAGTATTTTACCATTCAACCGCAATTAACCCGCGTCAACCAGCTCATTCACTATCATTCATCGCCATGTACCAGCTCCTCAACCATCATTTGTTCAAACGCTTAGCCCGTAATGCAATCTAGCGTTGCTGCAATACAAGTGTGAATGACGGACACTTGATGATGAAATCCTAGACACGTGCTTATTAGCCATCACGAATCACTATCAACCACTTATTACTCCATCAAACTAACCCAGCTTGCCCGGCTTGCCCAGGTCACATGTATCAAGGGCGGCTTGTTCGGGAGCTATAGCAGCTGCGAACTTGCATGTTGGGAGACTCAGTTTGCAGGTCCTTCAATAACCGGTGGAATGGAAGTGGAAGTCTTCCCGTTCTGGCTGCCTTTCTCGGGGAAATCAAGGGTTCTTCAGATTTATATATATCTGTGTAATTACCGGGGTCACCCGCAGTAGGCAGAAGCAGATATTCGGGATACAACACCTGCAATCAGCGGTCTCTTGCACTCGCGGTCAGTTAATCTACTGTTTTTAACCATTATTCATAATAACTACCACAAAGCATTTATCAAGCAATTGAATTACGAACCTGCCGTGAATCATTTGTGAACTATCAGTCAACCACTCTAGTAATGATGATTAACCATCAACCTTCTATTGATCACCATTGTCAACTGTAATTAGTGATCTAGTTGAACCACCTATTCCAACCATCAATCACAATATATCATTGATTTACCCACTATTAAACATCGATTAACCACTCATGAGTCACGTTGAAGTCACTATTAACCATCGATCAACCATCTATTAGCCATCTATTAACTATCTATCAGCCATCAACAACCATAAATCATCTACTGAACCATCTATTATCCACTATCAAATAACCATCTATTCACCATCTATTTACCATCTATTAGCCATTTATTAACCATCTATTAGCCACAAACCATCTAATTAAGAAGCTTTTAACCATCTCAGATCCTGTACTGCTCACCATTTCGTCACCACTGCTGCGATCCACCGCCACCTCGCCGAGGCTTGACCTCTGCGAGTGCCGCGGTGAACATCGAAGGCAACAGCCACACCGTAGGAAGCTGAGCACGGCAGTGGAGCGCCATGGTTGATGCTTCGGTCTTTCAATGATATTGATATGATATGAATGCGATATTTATATTCACATTTATTTTGTGTATATATATATATATATTTGGTACCCCCCCCCAAAAAAGTCTACCTTTTTATGCTCAGTTTTGGGTTTGATTATGGAAGCATTGTTTTTGAGCATTCTATTGAAGGGGGGTACCATGTATATATTTGGTGTGTATTTATTTATGCATACATTTAGACGCACGCGCACACAGGACAATCATTTAGAGTTTATGGTTTAGGATGTTGAGTTTGATTTCCTTGTACTTAGGGCATTTTGCATTGAGAAAGAATGCATTCAGAATGCATTCCTCCCCAAATCCAAGATCCAAGATCCAAGATTCCCACGAGACTCTTGAATAAGATCTTGGATTGGAAAGTGTATACCGGTGAATCCTAAATCCAAGATTTCCACAAGACTTCTGAGCAAATCTTGGATCTTGGATTTGAGCAAGAATGCATTCTGAATGCATTCCTGCGCAAGCGCATTCATGCAATCCGTCGCCGCCTTCTTATTTTTCCTTTATTAAGGAGAAAATATGGAGAACACAAGGAGA
>VSDK01003534.1:123153-179372 GCA_009767595.1 Symbiodinium kawagutii | reverse complement strand
CCACTAGTGACTGGGATAAAGTGTCAGCATTTGTGGATATACCCAGGTGTTGGATTTGTTTTTTTCAAGCACCAAGCAGTGAAAGATTGGTTGGTCCCGCAGCAAAAGTATATTTTTTTCCAGGACTCTGCAAGGGTTTTTAGGTTGTTTTGATGTGTTATTTGGCCATTGGCCTCTAAGGCTAAAACCTACAGTGAAACCACCCTATTACCTTCGAACAGGTTCGTAACGTAGTTGCCCATGTCACATACAAAAAGCTGTGCACAATGATTGGTTCTCATGTGAACAGTGACAATGCCTCGTCCAGTCTGGGGTTGGTCGGTGGACCAGCAATGGACAAGGATCAACCAAACCGGCCGGTCTTACGTGCCCCGTAAATTGACAGAAATATTTGAGGTGAGTACAGGGCTATTGACCATGAATTACTCAGTACTTTGGGCAACAATGTTGGATGACGTCGGATGGCTATGACTCATCATAACCATACCCACTGTTGTTAGCACCTTTTTTAGCATGTCTTTTATGATGTATCATCCTTGGTGATTTACCCCGACATGCATCCTGACCATCACAACCATTTTTGACCTTCAAATTCGGTATCGATGCATATTTAACTATAAAGGAATCCATTATTGCTGGTCATGCTTGTGCAATGGTTGTTCATGATCACTATCATAAACTATTGCCAGTCATTAATCAACCATTGTCAACAATTGTTCGCCACTATGCTATGTAACCAGTTTATTATAGCCATGATTGAGGCATTACCAACTGTTGTAATGATGAGTTACTGTAGTTAATTAATCGATTAACTAATTGATTGATCAATAATTTGATGAACCACAAATGAATCATCCTCTATTCACCATTGTTGACACTCATTTAACCATCAACAGATAGCCAGCTGGTGAGCCCTGATCCCTCCCCAGCGACCTCTCCATGTCAGCCTCCCACCACAGGTCTAGTGACGGATAGCGGCTCTGTGACCCTAGGGCCTACCACCCATGCGGCACCTGGGACTGGGGATGTTGCTGTGGGCAGGGATGATGTGGCGCTGGTTTTTGTCGCGGTTGTGGCTGGCGTTTTTTTCGTCGGTTGCTGATCATTCATCGGATGTGAATGAAGCATAGTGATCCCTCCATGTTGGATGGCTTACAGTGAGATTGTCGGTGTTGGTTTTGATGAAAATTCTGATCTCCCATCATTAAAGGTACACATAGGAGCGCCATTTTGGGACGCTGATAGCATGTCCTGACTGTGGTGTCATTACTTGGAGACTGGGTGACATGAAGCCACGGTGGGGTCAGTTCACCTACAGGGAAGGGACGAACCCATTGCTTGCACATCAAAGTCATAGATCTCCAGACTGGTTACAACCAGCGAGATCACGTTGTGCTGGTGCCAGTGCCATACTCGAGCGGACGGGTCAGGTGGTTGGGCAAAACTATCCCAACACCAAGGTTAACCATCATTGCTTAACAACCATATTAAGTAGTAACTATTGATGGTTAAGAAACAACTATTCCAATTGTCCATCATTTTCGTATATAGTTATTATTGGACCATCCAAACCACATTGGAATCCCCAGACGTTCACCGTTGTTAACCATCAACTTTGCACTAATCAACCATTGACTGACCATCGGTTCACGATCAAATCCCCATCAATTCACCATTTACTAACCATCAACTCACCACCACTTCACCATCGATACATCAACAAAAATCCATCAAGTTACCATCAACTAACCAACAATTGACCATCAACTCACCACAAATCCAATCAAATCAAATCAAAACCCACCAGTTAACATCAAGTCAACATCAACAAAACCATTAAGTTACTGTCAACTCACCATCAATTCACCATCAATTCACCATAAAGTCACCATAAAGTCACCATAAAGTCACAACAAATCAAATCAACCCTGCTACCATGGGGTTCCTGCACCCACCGTGGCCGCCATGGCTTCCCATGGCACCACCGCCGGCACCGAGGTCCATCCCTCCGGGCGTCTGGCGCTCGGCACAGCGGAGACCAAGCAATGCTCCGTCCGGGGCACCCAGGGGGATCCGCAGCAAGGAACTTGGAAATGATTACAATAACCATGATATAAACTATATGAGTTCAACCAACTAATGGCTGGGTTAATATTAACAAACCAACAATAACCATGATCCGCAGTCAAGCTCTTAACCAACTGGCGAGCTGGGTTAATATTAACAAACCAACCAACGTTCATGGGGGATTTCCACCAACAAAACTATAGGGAAACCAATGGTTAATCATAGGGGAACCAGGGGGACTAAGGGTTTTGACCCACTGCCATATTAACAAACCAACTAGTAATGGGGATAAGAACCAACAATAATAGGGGAAAGCAACAATTAAAGATGGCGAGCTGGATGAATATTAACCAACAATAATGGTAGACTAGCTGGTTAATGGTTATTAATAGGGGATGATAACTCACAATTACAGGGGATATATACCAACTATTTGGATATGGGTCGATATTAACCAAACAAACAACAATGGTTCACTAGCTGCTTAATGGTTGATACCAAGGGACTGTTGTATGGTTGGTGATAGGGGATAGTAACTAACATTAGCAGGGGATATACCAACTATATGATCACCAACTAGCTGCTTAATGGTTGATAACAGGGTATAATAAGTAACAATAGTCAGGGATATGCCAGCTATACATGGCTATGGGTTAACCAACCAACTCATTCATGGTGGATAATAACCAACAAAACTATAGGGAAAACAATGATTAATGATAGGGGAAGCAGGGGGACTAAGGGTTTTGACCCACTGCCATACATGATTATAATTACAATGGTAACGCGGTAACCATGCTACCTTACCGTCATTTCAAACATTAGATATCATTACTTATTCATAATTTGTTATGACTATATGATTGATAACTTGTAAATTCTAGAACACGTTATTGACTACTGATTGACTTATGACCATGATAGATTAGATATAAACAACCGATTTGATTACTTGAATCAAGGGCCGCCGTATTTAAAGCAACGGTACAAACCACTATAGATTCAGTATAGATTTTATAAGCATGTATGATTATAACCAGTATCATTACAGGTTGATATATTCATTTAAAACATGTCTAACAACAACCAATTATAACAACTGTGGACTATAAACAACAAATAATGGGTCGCAATAATGTTGTATTTTGTTATATTGAATTGTTATAGTGGTTATAATGGTTAGTTTCCAGATAACACATATGGTTAGATGGAAATAAGCCATTATACAATAAATTATGACCATTATACACCAATGTAGCAATTACTTATTGTTGATTCCACTAGTTGTTTTTACTCAACTGAAAATTATTTTCATGATGATAGTATATACAGTAATCTATTGGTGATCTTTGGTTAACAATAGATAGTAATGAACACCATGAAAAAAGTAGATTGCTCGATAACAATTGGTCGAATCAAAGATCAATGACTGATGTTGATACTTGTGAATATCAATGATCAAATCAGTGATGGTTAAGAGCAAATATGGAATGTGTCAATATGATATATTGAATATTGTAAACTGTAAATATCAAACATCATTCTGGCCATGTATCGAAATTCCCTTCTATCATTACTATTCTCGTGAACTCTTGTGAATCAATCGTGAATCTGCAATGGTCATGGCTGACTGTCACGATTCGTGAAACCAATATCGGTCAATCTTGTGAACCCTTGCTTTCATAGCAAGTATGATTCTAACCATCATGAATGGTGTATTCATCCATAATCAACCTCATGGTTATTTGTGCTATGAATGACCGTGGCTGACAGTTGTTCAACATGTGGCAATGATTCACTGACCAAGGGTAAACCATCATCCTGTGAAAGTCACCTGGTTCATCAAGGGCCAAAAACCCACCAAAATTCAAGTGCAAGCAGCTGCATGGCATGTCAATCGCTCACCTGGTCGCAGCTGTGTCGCGTCAAGCACTGGAAACCCGGAGCTCCCATGATGTACTCAGCTGGTGCACCAGAAACCATAGAGGAATATCAATGATTACACGGAGATCCGTAGATTCATTATCCCCCAAAGGTTGATGGTAGCTGGTGATTACTGGTGTAACTCATGCTGGCTTCTATATAGTATATGCTAATGTAGAATTGGGGGAAACCATCAGTTGTTCAGAGCCACATCATGTCACAAACGACAACTGCAAGTAGGAATCCGAACTGCACTAAGTCTCTGAAGCCAGGACCTGATCCATGGAGGTGTGCTCTGCAATCTCGGGGGAGACCCTGGCTTCTTGTGATGCAGATGAACTTGAAGGCAAATCTGCAAAAGAAGTGAAGCAGCTCCTGGCTACTCGGCTTGGTGTTTCAAGATTTCGACAGAGACTCTTGGTGGAAGATGGTTCTCGAGAAATTCGAGATGATGAGGTTTTGACGGCCTGGCCTCCAGTGAAGATTCAGCTGATCCTTTTGGAATTTGAGCACGTTGAGGAAGGCACAGCTGCCCAGGAGATGATTTCCGCTTGCAGGGACAATCGGGCAGATGCACTTGAAGACTTGCTACACCGCCCCAGGAATCCAGATCTGAGTGATGAAAGGGAAAGAACGCCCTTGTACCATGCTGCAGACAATGGGCATCTCAAACCAGTGCAACTCTTGCTCGAAGCGAATTCGGATAAAGATGCAGGTAACATCCGAGGGGTGACACCTTTGTTCCGTGCATCTCAAAAGAACTGCCGCGAAGTGGTGCGCTTGCTGATCGAAGCTGGTGCTGATGTGAACAAGGCCAAGACAGTCAATGGTGTATCACCGCTGTTCATTGCATCTAAGGAGGGCCATGTGGAAGTGGTGCGCTTTCTGATCGAGGCCGGAGCTGATGTGAATAAGGCCAGGACAGACGATGGTGCATCACCACTGATCATTGCATCTCAGAGTGGCTATGTGGAAGTGGTGCGCTTTCTAATCGAGGCCGGAGCTGATGTGAATAAGGCCAGGACAGACGATGGTGCATCACCACTGTTCATTGCATCGCAGTACCAACATCTTGAAGTGGTGGTTTTGCTGATCGAGGCTGGTGCTGACGTGAACCAGGCCACTGCAGACACTGGTGCATCACCCCTGTTTATTGCATCTCACGACGGCCATCTTGAAGTTGTGCGCTTTCTGATCGAGGCTGCTGCTGATGTGAACCAGGCCACAGCAGACACTGGTGGATCACCACTGTTCATTGCATCTAAGAAAGGACAGCTTGAAGTGGTGCGCTTTTTGATCGGAGCTGGTGCTTGCGTGAACCAGTCCAGAAGAGACACTGGTGCATCACCGCTGTTCGCTGCATCTCAGAATGGACATCTTGAAGTGCTGTGCTTGTTGAGCGGAGCTGGTGCTGATGTGAAGCAGGCCATGACAGACACTGGTGCGTTACCACTGTACATTGCATCTCAGAACGGACATCTTGAAGTGGTGCGCTTTCTGATCGAGGCCGGAGCTGATGTGAATAAGGCCAGGACAGACGATGGTGCATCACCGCTGTACACTGCATCTAAGAACGGACATCTTGAAGTGGTGCGCTTTCTGATCGAGGCCGGCGCTGATGTGAATAAGGCCAGGACGGACACTGGTGCATCACCGCTGTACATTGCATCTCAGAACGGACAGCTTGAAGTGGTGCGCTTGCTTCTAGAAGCTGATTCCTGTAGAGTCAGGCTCTGAAAAGCAGCGTCAAGCGGCAGCAAATGCGCACCCCAACAGCAAAGGAACCAATGTCCTGTTTTCCAGACGTATTTGGTTGCGCGACTAAAGGCAGATGCCTCAAATTCATAAATCATATGATATGTTTTGAGGTTCAACCGTATGAGGGGTAGCAGTTTGTACCATGTGGGCCCCGGTAATTAATTATATCATGAACCCATCTGCAATATACTCTTTGATCTTTGGTATTTTGGTTATTTCATGTAGCTCTGGACCACGTCTGTGGATGATTTAAGTGTTGGGGATGTTCACGTTCTATCACTATGGGAGCCACAACTTCCCTGTCACTGAAAGCCCCTTAGAGTCGCTCTATATGTTGGATATCTCGGAAGTTGTTTGCCAATGACCAATGCTACAAGTATTCCTCTACGGTCGCATGTATTCCTGCTCCATTATTTTTGTGCTGATCAAAGTGTTGGTGTATTTCTCGTGGTAAATCAAGCCATCTCTCCTTGCATTTTTCTCGGTAAGTCAACCCATTCCGTTGAACAATGTGTATTTATCATCCTAGCAATATTAATTGCTGTTACATAAGATGATTGATAGCAGTGTTTCAAACCATTGTTGAGAATTACTGTGTAGTGATTCATGGTTATTATTACGTAATCAACCCATTCTTCATCACTACACATGTTGGTGTCTCAAAATAGGGGACCCTCAAATCATCCAGCTGATCAACCATTGATAGGCAACAAACCCGCCATTTTTGGGGTCCTCTATTTGGAGAAACATCCATACAGTAGTTGTTTAAGCAGAAGTTTGTTGGTGATTATCCGTTATTGTCAACCATTCATATCGGCAATGGTTTCCCCATGATCAAAATCATACCATTGACCTCTCGCCTGCAAGCAGCCTAGGACTTGGGTGATCATTACAGCGGCACTATGTCCGTTGGGAGCCCTGCACTGCTTGTGGAAAATCATGGTCCCGTGGCGGTGGCAGTAAGGTGAATCAGCAACCATCACTATGACTGGCTGGTGGTTTGATAGGGGGTACAACCACAAATAATGGTCAATCATAGGGGATGATAAGCAACAATAATGGTCAAACAACTACTCGCTGGTGGTTTGATTGACATTTTGCTTATTTTCCCACGAATGGTTGGTTGACTCATATTTGTCATAGGGGTGGTTCAACCACCAACCAGATTTGCAGTTTGGGTTCCCCTCTTGCGGATTATTGACCATGATTGTCCTTGTGGTTGTTCTTACTCTAACTCAACTGTAGCTGATGATTCCTGTTGCTTATTGGTGGTTTTGTCATACCCCTTGATTGCTGGTTATTTCCAGATTACATCCCTATGACTGCTTCTTTTACTTCTACACATACACATCCCAATGATATACCTATCATATTCCTCGAACAATCCTACTACATCCCTATCATATCCCTACCCTATTCCTATTACATTCCTATCATATTCCTATGCTTGCTGTTTATATCCCTGTGATATCCCTGTTGCTGGGGCCCAGGTCAGCTGCAGTGGGGCTGCCCGGAACTATTCGGGCGCGCGTGTGGCCTGGGTGCAGATCAACAAGGGAACAGTTGGTGAGAGTCAACCAGGATTAATCATGGTGAATTAATTCTCATGACTAATAGGATCCAATAGGTGATAGATGGTGATAGTAATCAACAATACTTGATTAATCACCTATTAATAGTAATCAACAATTACTAGTGGTTAATCGATGATAGTTGATAGTTATTAAAAATAGTGGTTAAACAACTACTTGGACTGGTTATGAACAATGGTTGACAGTAGGGGATGATGATCAACAATGGCGGTCAAACATCTACTGGGGGATAATAATCATAGTCAACAGTAGTGGTTAACAAGGGTTACAATTGCTCGAAAAATAACCAGCAATACTGGTTAATCAACAACTGGTTATGATTGACAATATGATCAATATAGGTTTGTCCAGTTCGCCATGGTGGTCCTACGACTCATCCAGCTGCTCATAGCAACTATTGATAGGAAGCCACGATGTGTTGGATGTTGCGGGGAACGCCATTTTTGGACTAACCCACCAAGCACGGTGGCAATACTTAGCAAACGGTTCATTCATGCTAATGTTAACAAGAGGGTAAATGAACGGTGTTCAAGTGATGGTCATGATAGTCAACAATCATGGTCAGTAGTGCTTGTCAATAGTTAGTGGCCGTGATTCAGACTGACCACCATCAGCACTTCTGATGGGCCATGATCAATATCTATTAGTAATTATTGATGGATGTGAATTTATTTTTAAAAATATGATTCCAAGCCTTTGTTAAATTCACTTTCCAGACGCATCCGTTATTGATGGATGACTAATGGGCCACTAATGGTCATTGATGCCTGGCCAACCCTTGATCTTGGAGCGGAACCGTGCCAGGGATGATGTTTAGTCCAGACAGGGGAGCGATACAACGACCTGCGGAATCTCCCATTATGATCTGATGGTACAGCCGTGGGTCACCGGCCCTGTACCCCCAGCTGTTCACATCCCATGAATCACCGGACAAATCTTTGTTGGGATGTGAACTACTTTCTCTTTTGGATGGTTGGTTATAGCCATAGCCCACCCACATAAAGTTGGTACTAATTATATCCAGTTGATTCTTGTTAGTTACTGTCCCCTGTTATCAATCATTAGCCAGCTAATTTACTATTGGTTCTTGACCATTGGTGTTGACAGTTCGCCATTGTGGTACCTACAATCACCATCCAGCTCTTAATAGCCACTATCAATCGTCAGAACCACCAGTTGACAAAGTAAGGGGCCCCCCAAGCCCCAAATCATCCAAGTCATGAACCATTTATAGAAATAAACCATCCATAACTTGGGGGTTCCCAAGTCCTGGCTTAGAAACCACAACAGTGACTTGGGGAAACGACCATGGCGAAGTAGGGGCCGAACCAACATGTGTTTACCGGCAGAAAAGCCATGGCCACCACCAGCCTCGGCAGAGCCTGAGGTGCTGGTGTCGTGTTGGGCACTCAGCCGGTGCCATGGTGACCCCCTGAAATTCGCTGGTGGGTTTGTTGGAAAGGTGTGGTGGTCCTTGGGGACTGTTGGAGCTCGAACTTCGTCGGATGTTTTGAACTGCTCCGGGGGGGAAGATAATAAGATAATCCAATCCTTCAGATTTGATCGCCCAGGGCTTATTCGGACACTTGGAACTGCTGTGAACCTGGCAGGATAAACTGATGCAATTGATGGCTGTTGCATCATTGTTGCCATGGTTGGAACACATCTTGGTCACCACATCAACAGCTTTGAGAGAAAAAGTGAAATGGAGACATATTTTTTGGCGTCACTTGTTTCTTACACGTGTATACCAGATCATACCATACCAGCCTCAATCAGACAAAACGATCAATGATCATCCATTCATCGACCTTGATCAATATCAATCATCGACGACGACTATTACCCAGAAAAAAAAAAAAACATCATCATCATCAGCAGCAGCAGCACCAGCAGCATCACCAGCATAATCACCAGCATAATCACCAGCGTCATCATCTTCCAGTGGTGCCCATGCTTCCCTTTCCCCCATGCCTTCCCAGGAGCGTTGCAAGTTCCTGTTCTGTGGGATGTGCTGCCAGCGACACTGTGGAGGTGGGGACCCTGCCCAGTGGCGGTTGGCAAGCAATGGTGGTACGTAACTTCCCATGGATCTTCACTGGGAGGGATGTGAATTGATAACATGGATTGAAGATGATGCTGATGTTGATGATGGTGGTGATGAACATGGCCTTTTGGTGTCTAATTGTTTGGAATCATTCGGATATTGTTGCCAGATGTTTGCATGATCCCCTCAATATGTTCTTGCTATCCCAGTTTGCAGCCATGAAAGCCAGCTGCTGTATTTGCGCAAAACTGCCCAGCTGGTGGCGATGACCCAACAATGAAGCATTTGGTTGGTGGTCTCTTAGATGTTGGTAGCGATTATTTGTGATTATTACAGCAATCGTGGTGAGGATGATGGTTTCATGTAGGCAATTGTTTGTTATACAATGTGGATAAAGGCTGCGTGTGGTTGTCAACGGTCATATTGAATTCTGTTGATTAGTAACAAGTAAACAAGGTAGTGCTGGTTCTTGTTGCTGTATCCAGTACGGTGATCATCAGTCACCATTGGACCATCCATTCGCCAACAATCACCAAGCCATGTCGTCATTGGATTCGCTTATCGTTGTGCATGCATAGCCATCAGTTCAGATTCGGACCTGGTTTAGCCAAGCCAAGCCTTTCATTGATAAAAGTGCATCAATGTTAACAATTATAGTAAAGTAATAGTTCAATATGGATGAATATGGTGGTTAAGTTATGGTTCATGAATGATGTTTCAGCTATGATTAAGCTATGGTTAATGATGGTTGACCATCAATCATGAAGGTGAAGCTATGGTATCAGCTATGGATCAGCTATGGTTTATGATGACGGTCAAGCTTAGCCATGATTAACTGATTGGTGGTTTTAAGCATGTTTTATTTTCTCTCTTGTTGACACATGATTGGTTGGCTGACAAGCATATTTTCCATGGGGGTGATTCAATTGCAACCAGATCATGATCATTATCAACCATTATTACCATGGCTAGGCAGCCACGGTTCAATGCATCCTTCACTTTGCCAGGTCTTTGGTGTCGACCTGGCCTTGGGAGTGGGGGAACGGAGAGGGGAGGGCAGTGGGTGATGGTTGCTGGGTATGGTTGCCGATGGTTGGAAACCTCGTTAAGGATCGGTGATGATGGTTGATGGTGGTTGATGGTGATTGATGATGATGATGATGATGATGATGATGATGATGATGATGATGATGATTGGTGTAAAGACTCGTTTTTTTCCTGTCAGCTGGTGAGTTGGGATGGTTGAGACATTGAGGCTAAAGATGCAGATGTAGATGAAGCTGATCAACAAAGGTTCAGAGGTTGGTTAATGACCGCCAAAAATGAATGATGAGCTTGCCAGTTTCTGCATGGCTAATATTTTCTGAGGTGGATAGTGGAAGAGAGCTTGGTAACCGGGAAAAAATATGAGCTGCTCAATTACGGCTGCCACTAAAACTAACGATGGGTAGCCACTGGTCGATTTTACCTGACACTGGCTGATCATTTTCTGGGGTGCAGAATGCTCAATAGCTGTGTGACCAAAACAATTTTAATTCGTTCATTGCAGCGGAACCCATGGTTGCTAATCGTCAGTACTTTGAGGTGATGATTAATGATTAATGATGCATGATAACCATTCATTCACCACTGACTGGTCATCAATTGCAGTAATCAACCATGGACCATGGATCAACAATTAGCTATCCACTGATCAGTTGAAATGTCTGGCACCGCCGAGTCGTGTGGCCTTAGGTTGTTGCTAACCATGACCAACCCAGGTGATAGTGGTCATCCCCTGGAGTCAGACCCTGATGGTTGTCGGCCTTAACCAGTTGGATGGTAGCAAATCAACTTTGGCAGCAAGGCAGAGGAGATGGCTTATATAAGTAATTAAGGTATTATATGGGAACCAACTTTGGATGGTATTTTTTTCACATGGAGATGGATTATATAAGAAACAAGGTGAGCATGGCAGCAACGCAAAGGTTTTTTGGCTTTTTTAGCATGTTCGCCAGGCAGATTGGGCTTCCACAGTGATCCCGTGACTCCCACAAGCCTCCATCCAGTGTCGAATGATGCGTATGTTCCAAAAAATACCCAGCTTTACAGAACACCGACTTTGCATAAAAACCTGGTGAGTTTTGCAGGATAATTATATCCATGGCAGCGCTGGTATTGGGGTGAGTTCGTTCACTATTCCAAGGCAGGGCCCAGGCGATGGCTGCAGGATCACTACCAGTTCTGGAAACTACAACTAGCGTACCTATGGTTGATACCCATGATTGATACCTATATGGTCCATACCTATGGTGTTAAATGGCGAAGCTCAAGCTGTTTACACCGGGGGCCCAGCTACCATGATGACACCCCTTGCAGCCCAGCCCTTGCCGCTGAGGTCATTATGGCGGATGGAGCCATGCTGACCAAGGAGGTGCCAATCATGGGAGCGGCAGCATGTTTTGTGTGTCATGGTACATGGTACATGGCGAGCTGGGTCAAGCACTTAACCAACCAACAATAGCTGGTCAATATGGTTAGTAATAAGGGCTGATAACTAGCAACTATAGGGGATATATACCAACTACATGGCGAGTTGGGTCAATATTAACCAGCAATAATGGAGGATGATAAGCAGCAACAATAGGGAAAACAATGGTTAAAGATGGGTGAAACAGGAGTATTTTGACCCGCAGCCACATCACCTATGAAAGTAGATCGGTGATCAATGATGGTCAACTAGTGATATATCACCTAACCTGTTAATATTTTGTGGCAACTCATGGTACTGTAGTGGTAAATAGGTGTTCAGAGTCCATGGGTTCACCTATGAAATGCTAGTGATGTATCTCTTAAAGTGAGCCAATATTGATCCCATATGTTCCCATAGTAACACGTAAGTTTTACAGATGTCAATGCAAGATGCAAGGGCTTGCGTAACGTTTGTTATGACGGTCCCGTTGTTAATCCTTTTAGGGGTACCCCCTTGCAGTCTGCCATGGATTGCCGACGAGCTACCACTGGCCAAACATCGGCGACCAATGTAATATTCATTACATACTGGAACGTGGTTCCAAAAGTGTCTTAGTTTTCAATCGTCCCTGGGATTCGGCCTGGTCAACAAGAGAGAAGCATATTGCATGGTCAAATCGCTGTGCGATCATGAAGATCATTAGTCGTTGGACTACATTGGACTATGTTCTCTCCTTGGATTCTTTCTTCGGCTTGGCCAGTCAAACTGATCGACCATCAAACTCAGCTCCAAAGAAACGTGTTGAAATGTTCAACTTGCGTGGTGCCCTATACTTGGCCAATGCTTGTGCTTGTTTCCAGCCAGATCCTGGCCTGGTGGAACTGCCAAAGGATAAACGTTCGGCATCAGCAGGGGAGGAACAGTACCATGGTCTCAGTGTTGTACGGTTGCGCAAAGATATGGGGAGATGGTTCATCCAAAGATTTATATGCAGCAAATATGAATGCGCTGAGTGGTCATCGCAATGATTTGGATGTAAGACATGGAAAGCATTGTTTGATCCGTTGGTTCCCAGAATGTGCAGAAGTGACAATTCAATAGCATGGCGAGCCGATGATTTGGGACAGGGTTTCAAGGCTGAGGTTTCAAACAAATCGATTTGCGTGTTGTTGGTTAAACCACCAGCCTGGGTCCCGGTTCAGGGCCAAACAAAACAACCTAGGACCAGCAACCACAGGCTGCAGGATGGGTTGTCATGGCTGCACGGGCCAGCGGCTCACTTGGGCGCAGCCGTTTAATGCCATGATGGACTCAGTGCAAGGGTAGGTCTACAGATCACCCCCCAAGTTTAACGGTGAATCACCAGCGAAAAATCCAGCTATTGAGCTGGCGTAGCTGATGCTTGTTTGTCAATGAATGGAATCTACCATTACTCAGTAGATGGAATATGGGGAATGGAATTATGGGGAATATGTATATATGAAATAACGGCCCCGGTTGTAAGGACGATTTCTCATGTAACACCCCTTTTTTACGTAGTCTCGGCTTCAAGCTTTGGATGTCTTGTAGACTCTGTCGGGGGGCTCGGAGCGAATCGGACGGCCTGTGTCCTCTTTGCCGTTCACTACACAGGTTGGTTAGGGACTTCATCAGTGTCCCTCCGGAACTTAGGGACTGGGCTCTGGAAAAGAGCCGAAGCTGGAGTGGGGTGCTGCAAGAGGAAGCCTTCAGGCTAAAGGGCGAGAAAGCCGTGCTAGTGAACCTAGCCCCTGGAACCACTGCGAAGGCAGCCGCCCTTCTTGGAGGACTTACTCCAGCTCCTAAGTCAGGGAGCGCATCTCCATCAACTAGGGGAGAGCCCGCGAAAAAAGAGGAGCCCACACGCCATCGCGAAGAGGAGGCAGAGGAATCACCCCCAAGAGCGAGGAGCTCGGGAAGGCGCCGGCGTCGAGCATCGTCATCGAGGACACGGAGAGGAGAGAGAAGCCGGAAAGGAGCCCCATCAGCAGATCAGAGATCAGGCGAGAGGATCGGAAGGAGAGGAAGAGAAGACACGAAGAGGAGCCGGAGGACGAGAGACGTTCGACAGGGAGGGGAAGAGAGACTCCTCCTGAGCCATCGAACCCACCACCGGGTCATTGGCACAGGGACCAGCGCAGCCAAGGAAAAGGAAAGGGTAGGTGGATCTATCCAGGAGTGAAGAGGTGGAAGAACAAAGGAGTGAAGAAGGTTCAGAAGCAGGAGCGTCGAAGAGAGGAGCGCAGGTAATGGCCCCAAAAGTGGCCAGAAGACCAGCTGCAGGACCAGTGCTGGCAAGAGGAAAAGCTAAGGCGAAAGCCGCTGGAGGAGCTCCTAGACGGGGAGCAAGGTTGCGAAGACCGGCGAGAAGAGAAGGTGAGGAAGAGAGAAGAGAGGCATCAGACCTCCTGAGTGGGGAGGAGATCCCAGCCAACAAGGTAGGATGGGAGAAGTTGACCGAGGGAACAGTCGTGGTGATCCAGGGGACCTACTGGGGAGGAGAGTGCAAGGTATGCGGCAGCATCCAAGGCCTCTCCATCCAGAGGGACGGTCAGGCCGAAGTGAGGCTGAAGGCCGAAGGAACAAACCACGAGGACCTCCTAAAGTGGGTCACGAGCCCAGAGGGAGGTCATGTTCGAGTACACCTTTGCGGAGACCGCTGCGATCATCCTTTGGATGCTCCGGGATTAGTCCATGCCCGGACGTTGAGGCTGAGGAAAGAGACGGACGATGGGGGATGGGCGGACAACCTCAAGGAAACCGTCGACGAACTCAGCCGACTTCGAGCCGCCGAAGAAGAAGCAGCAGCAGATCGAGCCAAGAAGAAAGAGGACGAAGAACGGGAGAAGGAGAAGAAAGACAAGAAACGGAAGAGCCGTTCCCGAGGAAGAGAGAAGTCAAAGGAAAAGAAGAAAGAGAAGAAGAAGTTCAAGGTAGAAGGGAGAAAGACCCTCGCAACAGTGTATGGGAATACGGGACTGGACCCATGCCCAAAGGTGCGACGGAAGATCACAAAGATGGCAAAGAAGAGGATGAAGAAGAAGAAAAAGCACTCCACGAGTTCCAGCAGTGGGAGTGGCTCGGCAGGAAGTCAGGCAGAGGAGGTGAGCTCCAGCGAAGGCAGCAGATCGGAGGAGCTCTTCGAGGACGAGCACAGGGTGAGGACAATGGGCCGGCTAGCCCCAGGATCTCTCACGGCTGCGATGGTCAGAGAGATGAGGGGCCAGATGATGACCACTGCAGGGGTGCCTTGGAGCGAGACTGGAGGGGCCATTCCAGCCATCACCCTGCAGTACTTTCGACAGTGCCTGATGCCCAGGATGTCGGGTGGACCAGCCCGAGAGGCATTAACGTTGAGCTGGGCCATCGACAAGGCCCTTCAAGGCGATATCGCCTCCGCGGTAGACAGTTTGTCTCAAAGGCTCAAAAGCCTAGAGATGATAGCTGCCGGATCCACGTGGCAAGTGGCACAGAAAGTGGAGTTGGTGCCACCAGAGCGAAGCTCCCTTTCAACTCGTGCCGAAGCAAAGGAAGCCGCAAAGGAATCAAAAGAGGATGCCAGGACGCGCCTCCTAACAAAGGGAGGGGCAAAAGGAAAAAGCGAGGGCAGTTCACCTTGGAAAGGAGGAGGAAAAGCAGAAGGAAAAGGGAAGAGAGCAAAGGGAGATGGCAAGAAGGGCGAGAAAGAGGAGCAGCAGAAGAAGTGAGGAAGAGGAGACGTCTCCTAGAGAAGGGAGACAAGAGCTTGAGGCAAAAAGAGGATGTACTCCTAGATCAGGGAGTGAGGGGTGATGTTCACGACCTCCCGCGTTGGGAGGGAGTTCAAGGCCCCTTCCAAGAAGGGCCGATTTCTCCAGATACCCCTGTTGGATCCCCCTTTGATGCAGGGAAGGTTGGTCGCCTGGAGGGTGACCAGAGAACGAATTCTCCAAGTCGAGTCCACTTGGATCCTGTGGGCTCACGTTTTTTCCAAGAAGTTAGCAATGGGCAGGAACCCCAGTTGCGTAGTGCAGCTGCTCCACCTTCACCCAGCCAAAGCTGTGTGGGCCTTGCAGATGGTCCTCTGGGTGATCTCGGAGCTGGGATCGTGTCAGGTGGCGACCGGAAAAATGAGCAGCGAAGTGCAGAGCGGTTGATTGAAGGGATGGTTGGTTCTACTTTGGTTGCGGTGATCCCTTTAGTTGAATCCCTGCTTATTAGAAGCCATGATTGTTTGGCCCAAAGACGCGGTGAGACCAAGACCACGGGCGATGTGTTTCCATTGCCTACAAGCACGGATCAACTTGAGGGGTTTTGCAACGGAAGAGGTGATGTGATGAAGTGGCTACGTTTGCTGGTTATGGGTCTGAATAGCTATGCTGGAGCAAAGCTTACTAGTCGGCTCAAGATTTCCGCTGTACAGTCAACTTTTATGAAGGATCTCGTTGGAGATATAGAAAGAGTTTTGTCTTGGCCCAACAACTTTGAGGCTGTTACGTGGAGTAGCTTTTTCCAATCTCGGAGTGTTGATTATGCTGGTGACGAAGTCGCCACAGCTCAATACACCTCCTGGGATAACCTGCGCTCGGCCATACCCGCTGAGGTAGGTACAGTAGATCTCCGTGACTACTGTGAGGGAGGTTGCAAGGCCTACATTGACAGCTTCGAATCCTACTTTTTGGACAAGGGGAGCAGACAGTACACTAAACCTCCTCGTGTCATGGTGCACGATGCTGCATGGGAGGGTGTCTGTCGTGGCCTGCTGGATGCAGGTATCTGCTCGCTCCTGCCCGAGTCCTCCTTGGCTACAGTGGAAGGGAGGCCCCTCCTGAACGGACTCTTTGGCGTGCCTAAAGGGGAGGTGGTAAATGGGTGCGAAGTGCACAGGTTGATAATGAACCTGGTGCCGCTAAACAACATCTGTAGGGGCATTCAGGGAGATGTGGCCACTCTCCCCAGCTGGTCGTCCACAGGGCCACTGAATCTCCTGCCATCAGATGAGATGGTACTGTCCAGTGAGGACATTCGATGTTTCTTTTACATCTTTAATGTACCATCAACGTGGCATCCTTACCTGGGGTTCAATCGCCCAGTGCCTTCTCATATGCACCCCCTTTCAGTGGAACCCCACTACATGGTGGCCAACGTGTTACCGATGGGGTTTAAGAACAGCGTCAGCCTGGCGCAACACGTGCACCGTGTTATCGTGAAGCGTGCCGCATCCAGGGTCCCAAGTGGACTGCAGCCACAACAGGAGTTGAGGAAAGACAGAGTTTTTCCCAACTCGTCAGCTATTCACCGCATCTACTTGGATAACTTTGACTTGCTCGAGGCCACTGATTCACGGACAGCAGCTTTGATCGCTGGAACCCCAAGTGCAGAGATACTGGCGTTGAGAGCGGAGTATGAGTCCTGTGGAATCCCCAGGAACTTGAAAAAATCGGTGGTCCGGGCTCCTGTGGCAGAGATCCAGGGAGCTATTGTGAATGGTCAGGAGGGGGTAGCCTACCCGAAACCGGAGAAGGTCCTGAAATACGTGCAGCTGGCGTTGATGACTCTGCATAGTCGTCGAGCCTCACAGAGGCAGATGCAAGTTATTGCAGGTGGGTTCGTCTACCTGGCAACCTTTCGCAGACAACTTATGGGGAGGATTGAACTCGATTTGGAAGTTCATTGAGTCCTTCTCCTTACATCCTCCAGTTGTTAGATTGGAAATTCCTGCCACCGTGAAGCTGGAACTGTCTAGGTTCATAGCTCTCCTTCCTTTGGCTCGTATGAACTTCCGCATGGAGCCGATGGGAGAGGTTACAGCTTCAGATGCCTCCACAACTGGGGGAGGCGTCACAGTTAGCAGGGGTCTAACGAATGCAGGGCAGGTAGCGGCTCTATGTCCAGTTCGAGGTGACCTTCCTGAAGCGGCCGATTCAGTATCGGTCCTCACAATCGGGCTGTTTGACGGCATAGGAGCGTTGAGAGTTGCGTCCGACTCTGCTGGTTTGCCGGTGTGTGGGCATATCAGCATTGAAATGAATCCAGCTGCTTCTCGCGTCCTTGAAAGCAAGTTTCCTGCGACAACCTTTGTCTCCAACGTGGAAGAAGTGACCCTTGACATGGTACGTACCTGGTCATGTCAATATTCCCAGGCAGCAATTGTTGTCATCGGTGCAGGCCCGCCCTGTCAGGGCGTGTCTGGGCTCAATGCCAGTCGCAGAGGTGCACTCAGGGATTTCAGGAGTAGGTTGTTCCTACACGTTCCAAGGATTCGGGACCTGGTTATACAAGTGTTCTCGTGGGCACAAGTGCATTACCTGGCGGAAAGCGTGGCTTCGATGGATGATGACGATTGCTGGCACATGTCTACAGCTTTCGGTGACCACCCTTGGGAGATTGATGCTGAAGGCGTCTCCTTGGCCCGTCGACCTCGCCTCTACTGGTGCAGCTGGGAGCTGATTGCTTCGCAGGGAGTGACCATCACTCCTCCAGTGGGTGTTGAACTTCATTGTCGAGGTAAAGTTGAACTACAAGGTAAGTTGGTCGACTCGGACTACATGACTCCAGGGTGGAGCCGCTCTTGCCCAGGTAAATTCCCTACTTTTACAACAGCTCGTCCACGTGAATATCCAGGAAGACGCCCGGCTGGCGAGCACACCCTCACGGAGCACGAGAACGCCCAATGGGTTCAAGACCGCTACCGTTTTCCTCCATATCAATACCAGAGTCAGCACCAACTCTGGAAAGGGGAGGAACATCGACTGTGTAACATCGAAGAGCGAGAGACCATCATGGGTTTTCCACGGGGGTACACAACCTCGTGTTTTCCCAAATCCCGTCAGGGCTCTCAAGAGCACGAGGACGAACGTCTCACTCTCATCGGAAATACATGGAATGTGACAGTGATCGCATGGCTTCTCTCGCAGTTAGGTAGTCGTTTGGGAGTGAGTGACCCCCTCTCTCCTCAAGACTGCATTGACCGCACCAAACCAGGAGCTAACTTCAACCTGCCCACATTCCTCAGCCGTCCTTTGATGGCAAGATCATCAAAACCGGTGGGCTCTGGGAATGAGCTCCAGCTCATTCGAAAACTGCTAAATATGGTCAGCATAAAGGGAGAAGATCTTCTCCTATCCTCAGCAACCGAAGACACCCTGAAGTTTCACAGGTTGAGGGCAAGCATACCTTCAAACCTATGGCGTTGGCGAACTGTATCTGGATGGCCCTGGCGTTCTGCCGAGCACATCAACGTCCTTGAGCTTAGAGCAGTGTTGTGTGCTCTTCGTTGGCGAGTCCTTCGTCAAGGTGCCCGAGGCCGCAAGATTGTTCATTTAACAGACTCGCTAGTTTGCCTCCACACTCTCACCCGTGGGAGGACAAGCAGTCGCAAGCTTCGCCGAACACTTGCCCGTATTAACTCCTTGCTTCTCCTGTCCAATAACGTGGCAGTATGGGCTTATGTCCATACAAGCCTCAACCCAGCAGATGCCCCGTCCCGAGGGCGGGTGCGCAAGCGCAAATGGGTCCGAAGGTGAAGCAGCATTTGGATGGGAGAAGCAAGGAAGCAAGGAAGAAACAACGGGAGTCTTTGGGTCCTCTTCGAGGATTAACAGTGCAGCCAAAAACTAGAGAGAGGTACAAGCGAGCTCTGGACAAGTTCTTCAACTACTTGCAACAGCGGGATCTCACTTTGCCAAGTCGCAAGGCTCTGTTGGATCCTATCGTATCGGACTACTTAGAGTATCTTTGGGCAAATGGCGAAGGTCGAAGTTTAGCATCCGATTCTATAGCTGCCTTGCAAGACCAAGAACCAGCCATTAAAGGATGGCTAGCTGGTAGCTGGCGCTTGTTGAAGACATGGGCCACCCATGAAGTGCCTAATAGGGCACCACCTCTCACAGAAGAAGCAGTTCAGACGTTAGCTGGTCATGCTCTTTTCAATGACCGCCAGGAATTTGCCCTCTCACTTCTGCTTGGCTTTTATGGTCTCCTTCGCACGGGAGAACTTCTGGGACTTAAGAATGGTGACATTTCACAGTCCAGCTCCACCTCTGTCGCTGTTATCTCCTTGGGGTTCACAAAGGGAGGTCAACGCATGGGAGCCAGTGAAAGCGTTACCATCACAGAAGAAGATACTCTCCGACGGTTATGGCACTGGAAACAATCTCATCATAAGGGAGATATGTTGTGCCCATCTCCTTATGCTTGGCGCAAACTGTTTAATGACATTGTAGATAGTTTGAACCTCAATGCATATGAGTATCGGCCGTATAGCCTTCGAAGAGGTGGGGCCACTTTTTATTTCCAGAGACATGGTCAACTTGATAGATTGCTCGTCCAAGGACGATGGCAGTCCGCCAGGACAGCAAGACTGTACCTCAACGATGGATTGGCCATTTTGGCCGAAAATCAATTGAAACTAGCACCTCATGCTCGAGTTTTCCACCGCCAATTTTTAAGATCCCGCACTCAGCCTTTGCCTCCACTTGAGCATGCTACCAAAGGTAGCAGGGCTGGGGGCACTGGGAAGCAACGTCAAACTTCCAAAAGGGGAAAAAAGGATGGGCGGGTCAGCTGTTCCCCGGGTTGGCGGGGCCTGACACCATCCGCATACTTGGCTCATTTCTACTTCGGTTTGGCGAAGAGAAATGGGGGGTATGCTAATATAAGCAGTTGTGGGATAACTGCAGTGGGATTGGCAGAACCAGGAGCTCCTTTTTCTTTACTCCCAATTTTTCGGACTTTTAAATTTGGACAAACCTGGTCTTGCCGTGTCAAAAAAGGAGTTAAATGAGGGGAGTCCTTGAAATAACGGCCCCGGTTGTAAGGACGATTTCTCATGTAACACCCCTTTTTTACGTAGTCTCGGCTTCAAGCTCCCTCTGCCGCCCCCCCTGGAAGCAACGTCAAACTTCCAAAAGGGGAAAAAAGGATGGGCGGGTCAGCTGTTCCCCGGGTTGGCGGGGCCTGACACCATCCGCATACTTGGCTCATTTCTACTTCGGTTTGGCGAAGAGAAATGGGGGGTATGCTAATATAAGCAGTTGTGGGATAACTGCAGTGGGATTGGCAGAACCAGGAGCTCCTTTTTCTTTACTCCCAATTTTTCGGACTTTTAAATTTGGACAAACCTGGTCTTGCCGTGTCAAAAAAGGAGTTAAATGAGGGGAGTCCTTATATATATACACTGTATTTATAAATACACCATCAGTTTGTCAATAAATGGATCTATTGTTAGTCATGTAGAATTGTGGGAAAACCATCAGTTGTTCAGAGCCACATCATGTCACAAACGACAACTGCAAGTAGGAATGCTTCGGCAGCACTACGTCTCTGAAGCCATGACCTGACAGGATCCATGGAGGTACTTTCTGCAATGTCGGGGGAGACCCTGGCATTTTGGGATGCAGATGAAATTGAAGGCAAATCTGCAAAAGAAGTGAAGCAACTCCTGGCTAGTCAGCTTGGTGTTTCAAGATTTCGGCAACGGCTCTTGGTGGAGGATGGTTCTCGAGAAATTCGAGATGATGAGGTCTTGACTGCCTGGCCTCCAGTGAAGATTCAGCTGGTCCTTTTCGAATTTGAGCAGGCTGAAGAAGGCACAGCCGCGCAAGAGATGATTTCGGCTTGCAGAGACAACCGGGCGGATGCACTTGAAGACTTGCTACAACACCCCAGGAATCCGGACCTCAGTGATGAAAGAGGGAAAACGCCTTTGTGCCATGCTGCAGACAATGGACATGTCAAACCAGTGGAATTGTTGCTTGAAGCCGGTTCAGACAAAGATGCAAGCGACAACCAAGGGGTGACACCTTTGCTCTATGCATCTAGAAACAACCACCTCGAAGTGGCGCGCTTGCTGATTGATGCTGGCGCTGATGTGAAAAAGGCCAAGACAGACAATGGTGCATCACCGCTGTGCATTGCATCTCATAAGGGCCATGTGGAAGTGGTGCGCTTTCTGATCGAGGCCGGAGCTGATGTAAACCAGGCCACAACAGACACTGGTGCATCACCGCTGCTCATTGCATCTGGCCTGGGCCATGTGGAAGTGGTGCGCTTTCTCCTCGAGGCCGATGCTGATGTGAATAAGGCCAAGACAGACACTGGTGCATCACCGCTGTTCATTGCATCTCAGAACGGACATCTTGAAGTGGTGCGCTTGCTGATTGATGCTGGCGCTGATGTGAACAAGGCCAGGACAGAAGGTGCATCACCTCTGTTCGTTGCATCTCATAAAGGGCACCTCGAAGTGGTGCACTTGTTGCTAGAATCTGGGGCTGATAGGAGCCACGTCCCGTTAGACAAATTGCGCATTGCTTTTTAGGTCGGGCTCTAAAAAGCAGCGGCAAGCAGCAAGGGAGCGAGAGTGAACTGGCCCAGAGGAATTTGGTTGTGCCAACAAATGCGGATGCCTCAAGTTCATTAAAAATGCAATGTGCTTTACGGTTCAACTGTACATCGGGCAGCAGCTTGTACCACGTCGGTATGGAGATGTTTGGAGGTACAGAGCCCTTTAGCAATTTCGTGCA
Organism: Symbiodinium kawagutii; assembly: GCA_009767595.1. Classification (NCBI taxonomy): domain Eukaryota; class Dinophyceae; order Suessiales; family Symbiodiniaceae; genus Symbiodinium; species Symbiodinium kawagutii. The sequence goes on along the minus strand of VSDK01003534.1, from coordinate 157,013 downwards.
GCACTATTCATCTCTTTTTATGTTGGATTGCAATAGGGTCATCAGATGGTGTGCTGTGACTTCCTTGTCACAGAAAGCCTCTTTTAAGTTTGAACCCACTGTGAATGGGATATTATCCCGGAAGTGGTGGTTTCCGAACACTATGACTATGAGCATTGCTGAACTCTTTGACTTATGATTTATAATGCTAACCCTGGATGAAGCTAGACACTCCTCCCTATCAAATATAACGGTTAAAAAGTCCTTACTTACAATTATTCATGGCATCCACACAAAATCATTTGAACATATCACTTACTATTTAGTTCTCCCGGTGGCCTTAAGCACCAGCAGATTCAACGGAGCATGTATTCCATCATGTTCCGCCTTCTACGATCCCGCGCTACCTAGTCCGAGTTCGCTTGATAGTAAGCACTCCAAGATAGGCATATAATTGAATGAATGCATCCTTGAACATTTGTTGGAGATTAATTCGATAAGAAATGGGAAATGAGGTGAACGAACCCCAATATGCGCTTAACATGGGCCCAGATTGCCACAATTGGAGGGGGTTCATTTAATATATTTGTAAGCAAGCTAACAACCCTAAATGAACCCCTCCTTTTTCGGCCCATGTTGGGCTTAACATGGGCCCAGATGGGCTCAAATAGACATAGTATGGGCACAACATAGGCCCAACTTAGCTCAAGATACCCCCATTTTGCATCTAACATGGGCCCAGATTGCCAAAAATGGACGGGGTTCATTTATTATATTTTTTGGCAAGATCACAACCCTAAATGAACCCTCCCTTTTTCAGCCCAAAACATATCAAAAACCACAAAATTTCTATACCTGTCCAAGTTTGGTGAAGTAGACATGCCCAAAACCATGGCAGGCACAAAAAAATCAAAAAAAAGCAAAACAAGAAATGCACGAAACACTGACTGGCGCAAAAAGTGTCAAAAAAAACAAAAAAATCAGTATCTATGTAGGAAGGGGGGTGGGTGGGGCATAGGTTGTTAGTTGTTGTATTTTTTGAACTTGTTGTGCCTGTCAATGTTTGGTGAGATTTATCTTCGCTTACATGCTCAAAACCATGGCAGGGACAAAAAGTTCACACAAAAATCAAAATAAGAAATGCACGAACCCCTGACAGGCACAAAAAGTTAAACAAAAATAAAAAAATGCACCAAACCCGGACGGACACAAACAATTCAAAAAACAAAAAAACAGTATTTATGCAGGAAGGGTGGTGGGGGGGGGGGCATATTTTTTTTTGTTCTTTTTGAACTTTTTGTGCCTGTCAGAGTTTCGTGCATTTCTTGTTTTATTTTTTTTGAACTTTTTGTGCCCGCCATGGTTTTGAAGCTAGGATGCAAGATTCAACATGAAAAACTTGCGTTTCACTGCGGTTTCAGAGGCCTTGGATGCGAAAACTCTGGTATTCACAGTGTTTTTTTGAGCATTTTTATCAGAACATCACGCCCCCATGGAGCACCGCTCTCTTGATAAACCTCTAGTTGATCAATCCGGGGTTGACACTACCCATCAATACTCGCTTTCTTTTAGCCTGGTCATATGGCATTTACCATTGTTTTTCCTATGAAATTTTTGGTGAACTTATCTCCATGAAATTGCTAGCCTTGACCCAGCTCGCCCTATAGTTGGTATATTCCCTATAGTTGTTAGTTATTCCCTGGAGTTGTTTGGTATCATCCCCTGGATTTATATTAGTTACCATCCCCTTTATTAATCATTAATCAATGTTGACCATATGGGTGTTTCTCAAAATAGGGGTACCCCCCAATCATCCACTACTAGTCACTTCCAGTAGTAAACCAACCATTTTTTGGGGTCCCCTATTTTGAGAAACAGCCATATATTAATCATAGCTGTTATATTAACCACAATATTGACCCAGCTCGCCTCCCTAAAGGACATGAGTTCTCCAGGTCAGGATGATCTTGTCGGTCCTGGCGTGCCAGGATTGCCCCGGCGACAAAGTGGGCAGCTACAACGTGACATGTCCGGCGTCCCCAGGAAGGTTGGGCCGGGAATGTGTTGTCGGTTGGTTGGTAATGTGAGATCCATATGTTTGGAACCAATCCATGGGAATCAACCAATGGTAAACTAGCTGGTTTAGCTTGTTAATAATAGGGGATGAGAACTAACAATTGTAGGGGACATATACCAACTATATGGATATGGGTCAATACCAACCAACAACAATGGGGGATAATAACCAACCAATCATAGGGAAAACAATGGTGAATGGTGGGGGACCCAGGGGTACATGTTTCTACCATAAACTGGCTGGTGGTTTTAAACATGTTTTATACTCTCTCCAGTGATTATTAACAAATGGTTGGTTGACTCATATTTTCCGCAGGGGTTGAAACCACCACCCAGTAGATCACAAAATCATCCAATATTGAAATACATTCCCCATTATAAACCAGTAGATTCCCACTGGTACATCAATAAACTAGTTATCCCAGTGGTTTCTTCATGAAAAAGTAGCACATTAATAAAACCACTGGGGGATAAATCCCCAGCGACTGAGCAGGTCAACTTGGGGTTGTGAACAAATGGGTCTACCATTTTCCGTTGCTTATTCATGCCTGGCTGGTGATTCTCAGGGAGCTAAGGAGCTAGGGGTATCCCGTTCAATCCCTTTAAAGGGGGAGCGATTTAGAGCTACAGGGAGTGGTAAAACCAGATGGTAGTCATGCTGATCGTCCACTTCAGATAGTTGCATTTCCGACCCGCCATTGGAGCCGCGCTTTGTCAAGTTGGTCTCACGTCTGAGAATCGATGGTTTTGATCGCGGGCAATGATGGTGGCTGTGGCACCCCTTGCTGCTGGAAAGCATCGCGACAAAGCACCACGGCTCACGACATGGATCCATGTTGAGGGGCATCACAATCCTCTACGAAATCCTGCCGTGTGAAGAGCTGGACTGGTCACACTGGGACTTCCTGCTGGGACCAACCACGTCGTCCCAACAAGATTCGTTGCCAACTGCTGCCCCTTTTGGTTGCTTCCATTGCTCAGAGGGTCTTCAGACAAAAGCAGTATAAAGCAGTTGACCAATGTTGGCAGATTTTGGGGGGCATCAAACGCTGGTAGAGGCTCAAACCAACAACATAGAACCAACAAAGATAGGGCACAACTTGGATGATGATAAGTTTTGGATGTAGCCATAGTTTGTGGGTCTATCTACGTTTAGTCAAGCGATGTCAAGCAAGCACTTATCTATTTTTATCGCATCGAGGTCGCCTATTTGCTTTAAAGGAAAAGCCCACGGCTACTGGTCGCGTCGCCAACAGTGTCACTGATTCTCCCGCAGATGGCTTGATCAGCTTGGCGGCTTCCGAAGCAGGGACCCAGTGCACAGTGCCACATGGTAGTGCAGCCAGGCATTGGAAAATCAAGCATTGTATTTGCCTCTAAGCTTGCAAGTGTTTCTGGGCTTTCGCCAAGCTTTGTTTATTCTCAGTTTTGGCATTTGAAAAGGTGCTACGAAGCAATTTCTGTCAACAACATCAAGCTGATCCTTCAATTGAAAGAACCGTCGAGAACCATTTAGGAAGTGGTTTTTTAGCCAACTAGTTGTGCTGGAGTTTTAACGGAGCAACAAGTGTGGTTGGTTGAAATTTAAGTCGATTGAAACATGATTGGTCAACAGGTAGCCAACGTTGGTAGATTACTCAATCAGTACCATCACAGCTTCAGCTAACAGCTAGCAGCAGGTATAACAATCCTGAAGCCTATATAATATTCCCCATCTTGAAAATTCTAATCATTGACCTATGGGGGATGGTCCAATTTGATCACTGATCAGCAGTTGATTTTCATTGATCCAAAGGTGATGATCACAGATCACTGATTTGATCACTGATCACTCATCACCAATTTGATCACTGATTTTTGATACGGGTTCACCAATTTGATCACTGATCAACAAAAACCCAACAAGGTGAAACTGACCCCTTCGATGGTCATCCGAGGCTCTGTTGGTGTGCCTGCCGTGACGGACAATGCTTGTGTGCCCGGAAACCCAGCCCGACCCGGACGTGCGCTATGTCCAGTAAACCAACGAGCAAAACTGGCTGTGCAGTTGGGGCTGATCAGGTAGACCTGAATGACCAGTTTCCGAAACCCTGGTTGATCAGTTCGTTAATCGATGGTTGTGCAGGTTGTTGGTTGGTTGAAGTTCATTTTAGATTTCAGGGATGTAACTCAAAGTGTACGGGATTGAAACAATCCACAAATCGTAACGGTTTCCATACAAAACTGTGAATCTTCTTGGGATGTTTGGACGTGTCCGGAAGTAAGGGCTCACATACACAGAGATCATGAATGCAATGGTATTTCAGCCTATTCACTCCTGTGGATCTATGACGGGGTGCTATTATTTCATATTCTACAATTATGAACAACCTCTAGTAATTAATAACTGAGTTTGCAAAGCAAGTAATCAACGATATGAGCAGCCAGCAATAGATAGCCATTACAGTACTTAACCATCAATAACCATTCAATAACCACTAGGAACCATGAAATGACCATTAATAACCATTTAGAAACATTATCAATGACAACCATCAATGGCCATTGTCAGTGATAACTATGATAAGAATGAGTTATAATCACCATTGATAGCCATTGAGATCACCATTAAGTAACTTATGACTTATGACCATTACGAATCATTGATTTAAACAAAAATAGCCATTAATGACCATTGAAAACCAATATTAGTAGCCATTAATAGCCATTATCACAACCATTTACTGGTTATTATTGGCTACTAATGGTTATTAATGGCTATTAATGACCACGAAAATTGTCTGCAGTCACTGGATCCGCTGTACCGAGGCCCCCACCCTGCGTGGCTGGAAGCAGCGTCACTTTGGCATTGGACGATCAGACCTTGGTGCATAGCAACCAGGCGCCGTGGCCATGGCGAGAAGGACCATGGCTGTGAGCCGGGCAAATTCCATGGGTTCATCGAGAAGGACCATTGATAGAAATTGATGCCTGAAATTTATCATGGCACAATGATAGAAATTTGTTTGATGGGATGTTAGTCATCAAAACAAATTTTAGGATTGGATCCGAGCCGGACATATGAAACAGATATGCTCAAATGGTGTGTTCTCCATGCACTCTTTTGGGAGGCCATGATTTTTGGAGGGCCCATGAAGCTGGTGGTTTTGATCACAGGGTGTTGCCGTGTTACCAGCTACAACTGGTTGAAGCTTGGTGGTGGGTTGTTGGTCCTGGAGCCAATTTTCATTCTAATGGATCGTTGCTTGATGATGCTGACCGGGGATTGTGAACCTAACGAACCTACTTCGCTTACATTGGGGTTGTGGGGACCCATTGTCAGAATTGCTGGCCAGCTAGTAAAGCCAGTCCTGATCAGCTCCTTCGGTTTTGCGAATGGCGATTGTGGTGAAAGTCAGGGTTGAGTAACACTTTGGCGTTTAGAAAGCAGCAGCAAGTATCAGCAAAACTGAGTAATTTCAATTTCTATGTAATCACCAGTTCACCAACAGTTACTGTATATAACCACTCCAGTTGACTGGTTGAGCACTAGTGAATCACCTGAGTGGTCAAGCTGCACCTGTTGCGAAGACATTCACTGATTCAGCTGCGGTAAACTTCAACAAACACCTCGGGCATTCAGGGGATTATCAGCACTGGGGAAACTGATTCAATGGTGTGTTTGCACTGCCTCATGCATCATAGGGGATTATCGTTAATTACCAAAGATAATTTGAAATTCTAAACACGCAAGGCTATAAAGAAGTTTGACACTACTACATTACAGCTGATGAACATACAGTCAATTTCTTCAACATCGAATCAGACCATTGCTTCGGTGACTGGTTTGCTGATCAAACAGCCGCGTGCCACTGCTAAGCACCATTCTCAACTATTATCAGGATTCATTCTACTGTTTGGTTATCGATTTCAATCCTGATGATACGCTGATGTTCAACCTTCATCATGCACCACTGCTGAGCAAGTTCATCATCAGCCACCAATCATCCTTGGCCCCACCACGTAGTCCGCGGAGCCCCTGCTATCCACCCGCAGGTGGAACACGTGCACGGGCACAGCTATACGCTGGTGTGCTCCAGCGTGAATACCAACTACTATGGCAATCTTGAGGCGAATGCCTCCGCGGTATGTGTTGTGTGTTTTTGGGGTTGGTATCATCCACAACAGGGTAAAGGTATCATGATGGCAGAACAACCAACCACAAGGCACAACCACAAGGGGATGAACTAATGGTTCTGTACAACCACAAGGGGGTGACCTTATTATGACTGAGAATGGTTAATCAGATGGCATAACAACCAAGAATTTCAAGTCATGGCAATCAAAGGGAGTATCGACAGCAACCAGCAACTCGAATTCACCAGCAATGAGATAGGTCATGAAAATGATGGTATGTCCTGTTGGTAGTTCCTAGCTTGTATGAATGTGTTTTCTGAACAATATCAGTGGAGCGGTTGATATATTTTGAGACCACCAACCAGTTACGGAGTGAAACGGATGAGCCACAGCTACCACCTTTGATTCACTATCATTTTGCATCCATCGTTTCAAACGACTCATCAAGCATCATTCAGTCATCGATGTTTCCTGGTGCGTTCACAACAGATTATTCATGAATTGAGTCATGGTGAAGGTCCAATTGCTATTGTGAAAACTATATGCTTTAGCATCATTAATAGGCGCCTCAAAAAACATATGATTCTTCGTTTCAGCAATCATCAAGATCATCATTAAAGACGATAGATATCAATATTTCCTTGTTGGTCTCATATCTATCGTTCACCATCATTCACCATCATTCACCATACATCATTCACCATCCATCATTTACAATCATTCACCATCGTTAATGTATTATCATCACCGATCACCGTACCCATTGGAACCCGCATGGCCCACATGTTTCCAACGCTTCACCACTTCTGCCCAGATCTCCTGCCAAGCGGCCACCTTGACAGCGGATTTGTCAACCTGTGGGGCACCTTAGAGTCGGCGGACATGGGTGCAGCCCATGGGGCTGCACGGGAGCCGATCCGTTAAGGGAAGCCTTGAAACAATGGGTGGGCTTGTCCATGGGGTACCTACTAACCATCCAAGTTGATACTATCGTTGATTACAAGGGAAATTGATAGTTGATTAATGTTAATTATGAGGGAAATCGTGTATGAATGGTGACTGACCCAGGTAAACCATTTGTGAATGGTGACTGATTATAGACAATCTTGGAACGTCAGCAACATCAAGTTTCAGTTGATGTGTTATCATTTGACGGTTGAGAATGATTGATGCAAACGATTGATGACCATGATTGATGACTATGAATGATGATTGATGATATTGATTGATGATAATGATCGATGATAAGGACGCTGCTATTAGTCGAGAATGTCAATGGCCATCGGTTGATTGCACATCCTTGATTGATGAATATTGATTCGAGCATTTAGCCAAGAACAATCCAACAACAGACGGGTCAATGGCTAATAGATAGCGATTGGGTTAATTGAGGACTAGTAGACTTATACCCTGATATTTCACTGATCAAGCTGGATTTTCTTGATTGAAATACCAAGCGATATTTGACTCTGGCTAGAATTAAGAACTATATCATTTTAAGTCTTGGTTAAATCTTTTATGATATGAGTTAAGTCCTGATATTTGGGTGAAATTTTGACTGTTTATCCAAATGATGTGAGTGGCTAGCTCGCAACCCAAAATTTTGTTGCAGCGCACACTGGCGCTCTCAGGTTTGGGCAACCCGTGCAGCAGCGATGCTTCCTTGGAGGTTGAGGGGTCAGCGATGTGAGGAATGGTCAGTGATGGTGAGGGATGTGTGATTAATGGTTGATTCATGGTTAGTCACAGCTCTCATCACGTAGTGACTAAGAATGGTAAATGGTAGATTTGCTTAATCACTACAATGGTTGATTGATGGTGAATAATGGATTGTAGTGAACAAGAATGGTTAATGGTAGGGGATTATAAGTATTAATGGCTAATGGTTGATTCATGCTTAATCATGGATTGTAGTGATGAAGAATGCTTAATGATGGTGATAGTCACCACCATGCTAGATGCATTGAGTCAAAATATGCGTGTTTATTAATGTGGGCCCAACTTGAATAAGGATGGTTCACAATAGCTTAGTGGTCAATCATAGCTTAGAATGGTGAATTATGCTTGTTTAATGGTGGTAAAACCTGGCTGAGTAGTGATTGACATTGGTTAGTCCGGTGGTTGAAAGCGAAGCGAGTCGGAGGCCCTGGTCATCCATGCCCCGGGCAGTTTACCACCATGGTGACTGTAGAACGGGACTAAGGGACAATCGATGTTGTAGATGTTTTCTTTTAACCACTTATATATACATATAGATGGATTTGCAATTAGTTATATACCTATTGTTAGTACGACTCATTAGTTTTTGTTGTTAACATAATAAATAAATCGATAGATATATATATATATATGTTTTAATATAGGCCAAGTCGCTTGGCGCCATCGTACTGAGCCTTCGCTTGTTGAAGCGTGGGTTTCTACCTGAGGTTGAGTCCCATACTACTGTATGTATAGGGAGCCAGATCTGTATTGATCCATAGCGGCCAACCACGGACTAATAAATGGCAAGGCAGCTTTCTCACGCCTGTTGCCACGTTCCAGACGGACCTGGGGATGAACTAGACTTCTCCGAGGTCTTCGCAGTGCACTCATATTGGGATGACGTCAAGTATGCGGCACTGAAGGTTTGGTTGGCCAGTTGTGATTCTCCAACTGCTGAGAAATGCGTTATGTCATCATATAGACATGGAAATGCAGAAAGTGCATGCGTGAACCTGGGAGAGCTTGAGCTTTGCAGTGCTGGCTCTGCCCCAAATGTCACCAGGAGTTTCGTAATTGCGATTTACCTCCACATGAACCCACTTGTCGAGGTCCTGGTGATCTGAACGGTGCAAGTACAGCAATGCTCTGTTTCCATCGGTCATAGCGCGGAAAAACCACGAACGGTACCACCCAACCGAGGCATTGAGGGATGGTCTGATGTCGGCCCGACGACCTGAGCCACGGCCGCGCAATGGTATTCCCCCCTCCTGGCCGTCCCGTGGACCTTGGATCAACTGACGCCGTTGATCCCATCCACAGGGTGGGGTTGGTCAAGGGGTCACTGAGATTGTCGAGGACAAAGGCTGAAGGAAGAAGCTGCAAAGCAGCGGAAACAGAAGGAGATCAAGGAACAAGTGCTGTCCGTGATCTATGCTCTTTGCAAAGGAGCTCAAGTTCACATTCTCCCATGTTCGAGCGTGAATGGCAAGAAGATGATGTCATATCAACGATGTTTGGTCAGTTGGCTCGGTTGGCTATACTTGCATGGTTGCTGCCGATGATGCCAGGTAGTCCAACAAGATATGTTCATTATGATCTAAACCAATGGTAGATCGTAGCTGTGATGACTAACCTATTTTCATCACCCTTCAACACACTTATAACCTTCATTGTTTCCAAAATCATCCACCTCATACCATCACTATCCTGGCCTATACTCTTGTTGGAATATGGATCTACAGCTTGGCAAGTTGCCGCCGGCATAGGTTCTTCTTGGTTGCTGTTACAGGTCAATTTTCCCTTAGCAACACATGCTGACCAGTTATCAATCCTCCCCATCAAACAAACAATAGTCCAGCAGACACTAGGCCTAGGCCCCCGCATCAACCCTGGATGAAGCCACGATAAGCAGCTCTTAGGCTTTATGAACCCCCCCCCACGTAGCCGTTCATGCCCTGTTTCAAGGGGGGGTTCCCCAGGTGCCCGTCGGCTGGCGCAGCCTGAGCCTGTCGTCCGGGCAAGAGGCGGCACGTGGCGATGGCTGGGGCGGTGATGCGAATGCTTCGTGATGATGGTTCCTGTACATTCAGTCACGAAGCATGAAATACCTGGATTACTGAATGTACAGTCAAGCTTGTAAAATACTAATTCCATTTCTAATCCAGGTTAGGGAGGTACGAAGCATTAGATTATGAAATAATCATTCGTAATCCCTAACCTGGATTAGAAATTAACCTCCAATGATTGTTAATTAATGATGGTCAAATAGACACTTAGTGGCTCAAAATCCCCAACTGATTCACTTCTATTTACCATTGATTCACCATCATTGACCACGACTGGACCATTCTTAGCCATCAATTCACCATTGACGCAAAAGTACCCAAATCATCCAGTCTTAACCATGTGCAATAAACCAATCAATTTTGGGCTTCCCTGTTTCAAGAACCCTCCATTTTTAGTTATTTATTCTAAAGGTTCACTGCGCAGGTTTCAGGTAGCGTTTGGACCAGCAGTCGCCGTGAGTTTCAATTTGCAATGGGGAAACCAGCTACTGTGTAAATTGAATGGTTTATCAGTGGTCAATGATGGTTTTCACAATGGATCTTAGTGGTTAAAAGTGCTTGGGTTGTTCAGTGATGGTTTATGCTGCGGAGTGATGGTGGTTAGTGACTCTTAAGAATGGTGAAAAAAATGATTCAGGGCTAAGTATTGTCTAAGGGTTGATAAGCTGATTGATGATGGTGATTTGGCAACAATGATGACTTGTAGCGGCTAAGAATGGTAGTTGATGGTGGCGAATGATGGTAAATATTGGTCATACTGATTAGCTAATGGTTTAGTGATTGTTGAAAGTGGTTAGCAGTGGTAATCATGTCTACATGATGTCTGATGAATTATTGATGAATAAGACTGGCTTAAAGTGTTGAAGTGGCTGCGAAAGAGATGCTTGTGTGATGGGCAATCAATGGTAAAAGTCAACCTCGGAGAAAGAAACCGTGGTTATTCATTGGGGGTTGCCAATTTCGTAGTTGGCTTTCTAACCATTGATAAAGTAGGTACTAGTGGGTACCACCGTGGCTAGAGACAAACCCAGTTGTTCCAGTTGGCCAACTAAGCACCGTGGCTGGTCACTAGGTACCACCATGGCTAGAGACAAACTCAACTGCTCTGGTTGCTGAACTAACCGTTGATCAGGTGATCTGGTTTCACCACTCAGCCATTCCCTCGGTCGCCTCCAGGAAGCGCATGGCAACACTTGGACCGTTGGAGCACCTGGGGGCGAGGGCTCACCGCGCTATGGCTTTGACCCCAAACATGACCCAGATAAGGTGCTAAAGGTTGATAAGCAATGGTTGAGATGATGGTTTTTCAAAATAGGGAGACGGTCGCTTTGCGTGTCGGTGGGGTAACCCCAACATTGCCTCCACGTGAAAATCTTGGACATGCCCAAAAAGGCTGCCCCGTTCTTTTATGAAGCTACAGATCGACTCTCATTTGTGAAGGTTTCATTAAAAAGCCCAGTTTCTAGAAATCAAACCCCAGTTTCTATAAGCTACAGGTCTACAAATCAACCCCAGTGTCTCCCTCTTTGGGTTTCTGGGTTTTTGGAGCCTGCAAGATTGACCGACGAAGCGTCCAAGCTTCACCAAAGGGACCGCATTCTTTAATGGTGTCAAGACCCAAGTTTTGCAGTTCAGGACCTCACTGAACGCCGCTTTTGTCACTTATCAATACCGTTATGTTGATGATGCCTACGTTTTGCACAGGGCATCCGGTACCACGGTGCAAGAGCCGGACGAAAATGTCGGAGTCTCGTTCCATTCTGTTGCCACCCAACCAGGCGATTCTGGATCGCCTATGTTGGCAGGGAGCGGTGACCTTGTTGGGTTGAGGCTCGGCGTTTTGCGCGAGACTGATGATGGGCCCTATAAACCCGTTGCTTTGAATTCCAGGCAGGTCCTCAATTACCTCCTGGCGCGCGACATGCTGGACAAGCGACGGGGGGGTTTTCTTGAAAACGCAAAACTTGAGGCCATTGTTGCTCCGATGACAAAGCCTGAGATTGTTGAGGCGTACAAAAAGATGACAAGGGCAAGCTGATCGCGGGACCCGTTTATTGTGGCTCAAGACGGTGTCTCCTCGGCTGGGCAGAACAATAAGCAGAGCGGTGGCTACTTTGGAGATTACGAGCAAGACGACCTTGAAGACGAAGATCCATACAACTACCAGCTCGAGGCTTACGAAGAAGAATTGTTGCGCAGAGAGGAGGAAGATGATTATCTTTTGGACTACACGCACAACGTTGAGATGTCCAACAAGGAATGGGAGCAGGAAAGACGTGGCACAGTGTCCGGTGCAATGGCCTCGATGCCAGGCATGCACAGCTTGGGCACCAAGCGCCACAAGAAATTTTCTGCCCCGTTGAAATTCCAGTATCAGCCTATGTCAGGCACTACGATCTGGAAGACTTGTAAGAGAGTCATCCAACTCTTTGCTCATCCGGAACTCACCAGTAAGAAACTTTTCATACGGTGTGGGCTACTCGTTGTAAAGAATTGTATCAAGGAGCATTGGCAAGGCCGTGACCTGTGGTATTTTGAAATACCTCATATCCACAACACCGGCACGGGCAACCATCATGGGGCCATGACACCTGGTGGTTGATCCGGCTCCATCCCAAGTGATGATCAGTTGGTGCCAGTAGTTCTGATCTAACCAAGACACTTTGATGGCGATGCCATGTAGCAAGAGTCATATCGGATTAAAGCTAACAAGCTAAACCTAAGAAGATTTACACCAAGCGATTGAACACAATGCAGTGCCAAAAGTCAGCTGCAACTCAAACACCCGATGCCTTGACCCATAGCTATATAGCAATCAGCCAGGCAAGGATCTGCCACGCAACAAAGCTTCGACCAGCCTTGGCGCAAGCCAAGGCTGTGCCCTTTGGAGCTTAGTTGGCATATCCCCTCTTCTTGTTGATTATTATCATCACCTGACTAATTTCAATGCATTATTCATTATTAACCATTGCTTATTTACCATTATCATTTGTTCACCATTAGTTGACCAATGCATATCGTGGTTTCTGAATTTGGGAACCCGAGAAATTATTGTTTAACTACAAATAATGGTTATGTAAATAAAGGTTGTTACAAAAAGAGAACAGTACTAAGAAAATGGCTGGCCATTTTTCCTCGCATTAAAGCCGTGGAACTCACCGTCAATTAAAAAAATCAATTTTTGCGTATCCTGGGGTCAACACTCATCATGCCGACCATCACTAGCAACTATATATCCAGTATCTATTGAGTCCGATTAATCAGCAGGGGAAGGGTCGATGATGATAACAGTTATTGATTTTCACTGGTCAATCATGCAGGTATGTATTTATTTGTAGCCATCAATAGCCCCTACCAACTATTATTAACCATTAGTGACCATTAACATTAACTACTAGCCGCCACCGTTATTAAGCATCATTGCCCATCATGAACCATCATTGACCCCACTATTCACCAACGCCAAGCATCATTAACCATCATTCACCAACACCTTAGTGAATCATGATGTTGAATCACCAACCATCGCCAACCATCATCAACCATCATGAACCATCAGAAACCATCATGAACCATCAGAAACCATCATTAACCATCATTAATCACAATCAACCATCATCAAAAATTATCATTCAACACCCCAGGCCCTTGAACTTCAAGGGTTCCGCGTGGGGCCTTTAGGCCAACTGTTTCAGCATCAACGAGGAGTTCTCCGGCGATGTGACAGTGTTGGGGAACTCAGCGATGTCCAACAAAAAGGCAGGCCTTAAAATCAGCAGATAGGTGAGGTACTGGTGGTGAATAAGGGTTGACAATGGCTTGTTCTATAGGGGAGAACTGGGATAACCGCCAACGATCATAGGAAATCTTAGGGTGAATAATGGTTAATTATGGTTGGTTGATGGTTCATGATCGTCAATGGTGGTGCTCCATGAAAGAAACATTACTCGTTGCTAAGCATCACAAAACATTGATGGTTCATACTCATGGACTCACGGTCAACATTTTGAGTTTCTCTATTGTTGCAAGACGCCTCACCCTCCAAATGATGCTAGGATTTCAAGATCAATTTTTTGTCGGGGAATCATAGACTTTGGGAGAGCAGGACCCCAGGTGGATCCGGCTAATACAGCTTGATGGTGGTTCATATATGGGTGTTTCTCAAAATAGGGGTGCCCCTAAATCATTTTTTAGTCACCATCTATGGTTTAAACCCACCACATGTGGGGTACCCCACTTTGAGAAACCACCATGTTTCATAAATCCAATTCAATCCATGGTCAGAGGGACTCCTGGTTTGGGTTGGCAGCATCAACCGCACCCCGTTTGGTTTGAGTCCTCAAGTAGAAGCACCGGACTGCCAGTCCTTATTGAACCAAGATTGTTTGGTCTCAACCCTGTTAAATCGTTGTCAACCCTGACTGACTAAGCGCAAACTATTATCAACCACTGCCATCCGTATCCAGCCATCAATTAGCCATAGTTCATTGTATTTAGTGGTAAAGACTATCAGCCACAAATTTACCGCTATTCGATCTATCAGCTGGCTGGTGGTTTGAACATTTGTGTTTATTCCCAATCTTTCGGATGGCTGGTAGATGGCTCAGAACCACCAAACCATTGGGCCAAGTGCCAAGCCTTTCGGGTGCCCGTTGCGCTTGGACACTGCTACTCTGCAAATCTTAGGACCTGTAACTTCGGAAACCTCAGTGCGGAGACTCAACGACAAGCGGCGACAGCGATGCTTGTTGCGGTCTTGGTGAGATGTGGGGTGACCCTCAAGTCAGTTTGGGGTACCACCAGTGATCATCCAATATTAAAAGTCATTTATATAGTGCTAAGCCAACCATTTTTGTGGGAGTTCCCTAACTGGCTTGATAAAAACCCATATGCAAGCACCTGGATAGCTGTTAAATCTCACATTCTGTAGGGAACCCCTCTTCGGTTCACCTGCTGGGTGATGTTCGCCACCACATGCAATGTTCTCCATGTTTGGATTACCCACCCAGTTTCCCGGTGGTTTGATTGACATTTTCTATGTTCCCTAGTAATGATCGACAAATGGTTGGTTGACTTGCGTTTATTTTTCATGATAGGGTGGTGATCAATCGCCAACCAGCAATTATTGGTATGGTGGTTTCTCAAAATAGGGGACCCCCCAAATCATCCAAACCATTTAGAGTAATAAGCCAACCATAGCTTTAGGGTCCCCCATTTTGGGACCCGTATCCCTGAGTGTTATTGGTCATGAGCTGTGAATCAGGGTGCCACCCCCTGCCAGGTGCGGACACGTCGGATTGCACGCAGATGGAGGTGGGCTGTCAACCCAGTGGCCAAGGCGCGCCGCGCAGAGGTGGCCCATCAAGCAGGACAGTCGTGAGATCAATGGTGCTGGGTGATGATGGTTATTTGATTCATAGTTGTTATTGATAGTGGGAGCTATAGGTTAATAATAATTTGCTTCCATAAACAAAGCAGTCTACCCTCGTTTCCCGGCATGCCAGATCGTGGCGACACGGTGACGGTGGAAAGCTACACCCAGGCACGAGAAAGCGAGTTCCCTTGGATGAGTCGATTGGAAGCCAACGTTCACCCATCATTAATTAAATGTGATACACTATCACTGCATATACCTATAGTTACCCATTATAAGCGATCACTAGCGAGGCCACGGCCATGAACTTGTGTTTCAACTTGCATTTGTCCAAACACGAACATTTATAGCCAACGAAACCCTTCACCCCGGCTGCAACAATTCCAGATTGAGAGAACAGAAAGTAAAGGGATGTTGGAACCCAATACAAACATGAATCTGTGGTCATGTTCCTTGCGCCTGTGGGTAAGCCAAAACGTTCGTATGGAAATGCCGAAGGTGGAAATGCTGAAGCCTTAGGTTGATTAGCTGCTACCCATACTTAGGCAGTACATGGTCGCTTGGGGGTTGATCCAGCCCCGTATGTGAGCGAACCAGCTGGAAAATCTAATCCATAAGGGATTCTGGAAGTCCTGGTACGACTAGCAAGTATCCCCACTGAGTTTGGATGCCTCCATCGAGACAAAGTGAATCAAGAAAATGCTGGTGATTCCGTTCAACGCATTGACAGCAAACGATCAGGAAGTGAAATCTAATACACTCGAGATACATATTGTACATCAATGAAATCGATTCCGATTTAGACGACGGCTTGTGCATTGCAAATAAGTTTTGGTGGACGTCTTGACATTGGGTTGTACGATGCATTTGCTTGGCTGCAGAGTGAGATCATCATCCAAAGTTCCAGCTGTTGATTCTGATTGGCAAACCAATCAGCCTGCTGTTATCAGCGCTAGAGTCCACAGTAGGTTTGACCAATCGGCCTCTTGTCGAATGCCGCTTTCGGTCCATGGATTATCAATACCAATTATAGAAGATGTCTATAGTCAGCATGCCTAGCAACATTATCAACAAAACTATGACCAGTCTAACGTTGGTCAATCTGTCAATCATGTCACTTAACATAGCTGTAGCCAGC
This sequence comes from Symbiodinium kawagutii, assembly GCA_009767595.1. Classification (NCBI taxonomy): domain Eukaryota; class Dinophyceae; order Suessiales; family Symbiodiniaceae; genus Symbiodinium; species Symbiodinium kawagutii. The sequence goes on along the minus strand of VSDK01003534.1, from coordinate 140,563 downwards.
ATCATTCATTGACCACTCAACGCGCCGTTTCAACCAACAAGTGGCCATTCTACTGCCCACCCCAAGTGTTCCATTTGCGCTTCTCCCCGGCAGGCACTGCAGCCCTCATCTACAGTGCAGCAAGGGAACACTTGGAGCTTTGTTGGGAACTCAACGGCAGGCACTACAGCGGCACGGCTAAATGTCATGAACTAATCACCAGGTGTGTTTGACATTAGTGTGGTAGTGATTACCTATAGTAGTTAATGATTAACTGATCGTGACCATAGTAGTAACAGTAATTTTTAAGTGTTGATGTTAACTATCAGCTATCTGATATGAAGTAGTAGTTGCTGGGAACTAAGTGATAGTAGGATTTTCACAATATGAATAGTCGCTGGTAGTCAATACTATTGACAACAATCATCTCTTACGTTTGAACAACATCCTCTAATCAATTTGATCCAAATGCACCTAACCAGGAAGTAAGAGGTGATCATCAATGCGGAACTATCCATCGTTCTATGGTTCGCATTGGCAGACGATCCTATATGATCACTTTTACGATATATATATATATACATTTTTATTTATTGATTTATTTATTTATTTATTTATTTATTTATTTATCTGTTTACTTACTTATTTATTTGTTTATTTATATTTGTATACTGTATATTTACATATGATGTATCAAAAGAAAGATATAGATAGCTACACATTTCACTGTCATTTCAAGAACTGTATGCGTAGTTTGAAGCTGTGCAACCTGATTGAGCCATTGAGCAAGTAAGTCGCATACCAAATCGGTTGTCCATATTGTGTATTGCTGGTATCCCTACCATCGTGCTGTTTACTTTCGGAAAAACATTTTTTATCCCTAGCATTGGGCTATCCGTGAAAATGGTCAAGCTTCTTGATCACAATGTATCATCCGCATCCTGATCACAGGTCTCCTGATCCTCCTCATCCTCATGCCCCTCATGCTCATCCTTCTTTATACCTTGGCACAACCTAAACACAGCTTGAAGCAACACCCAGCACCGCGGCTGAGGATTGTTCCAGCTTCACATCTGCAACTTATGCGACTCGGTAGCTCTCAGTGGGGAAGTGGCGCGCGTCTCCGGTTGGTGGGGAACTCCGGAAGTGAAGCATAGGGATGGTTAAAAAGATGGTTAATCGGATACTTTGTTGCAGGTAGGGGATGGTTGATAGGATACTCAGAATTGTGAGCAGGGCTGGTTGATTGGATAGTGAATTAGTGGTTAGGGGAGGTTAATGTTTACATTAATTAGTGCTCAAGGATGGCTAAGAGGATACTTCATAGGATAAATCAGCGGTTGAGAACGATTACTGTAGTTCACAACTCTGATTCATCCTTTGCTATCCAGTGGTTAGAGCGTCATCAACCACTATCATCCAATGGTGGTTGAACTCATGCTCAATGGTGCTTGATCATGACCAATCATGACCAATGGTGGTTTAGAACCGTTATGACCATAATTAGTAAACATTATTTATGAACATTATTGGTTATTAGCCAACCATAATTGATTTGCAAGAACTGACAACGGTGGGTGCTAAATACGGTTTGCTTCCCTCGGGTTGCTATAATTTGCCTTGCAACGCCCAGGACGGAAGCGTGACGGTCACCTGCGGAGCTCTGGGAAGCTACAGCCGGGGCACCTGTTGGTCGACCTCAGCCGGGGTGGCTCCGGGGGAACGATTTGGAGCCCTTTAAAGGGGGTCATGGCCGAAGAGGAATTTCTCGCAGAAACAAACGGGCAAGCGCTTGAGGAACTCCTGCAGGGCTGCCTGCAGGCGTTGCGCCAGGGAGACAGCCCCGCATGGGTGGAGGGCCAGCTGCGAGAAGCACTTGGAGCACCTGAACGGCCAGAGGCAGAACCAGCAGCGCGAGAAGCACATGGAGCACCTGAACGGCCAGAGTGCCGCACATTCCTGAACTGATCTTGGACTTCGGAGCTGTTGGCACCATAAATTGGATTGCCCCATAACCACTGAGCCGTCGCCCAAGATGGCAGCAAAGGCTCTTTTTGTACCCTGAACTTGTTGCACCGCGCCACAACGGCACTATGAAAATTGATCCATCTAAGCTTGTTAATATCGAGTAGGGAGCCGATGTCCAGAAATTGAGCTGTCATTGAGCTGTCATAGGTGCGACTGTTTTTCAGTTTCAACTGAAGGGCTTCTTTTCACCTTCGCAGTCTGTCACAGTTCACCAAATGGTGTTCATAATGGTTTCTGGTTGGTGGGCGATTGACGTTTTCTATAGGGATTTATAGTGGTGAATAGAGGATAATAAGCAACAATAAGGGTTGAACAACTTTACTGGTTGGTGGTTGATTGACATTTCTGATTTTCCCTCGCAATTATGAACAAATGGTTGGTTGACTCATATGTTTCATAGGGCTTGAAACCATCAACCAGATAATCACGGCCAACAAATGTCACCAATGGGAAGTGATGGCTAATAGATGCTTAATCAGATGCTTACCCAGGATTAAATGATGCTCACATGATGGTTTCTCAAAGTAGGGGTACCCCCGAAATCATCCTTTGTGTTAAGCATTTATAACACTAAACCAGCCATAACTTTGGGGTGCCCTATTATAAGAAACCACCTTATGATGGTTTATGAATTATTCATATGAATCATTTGATGGTGGTTTAAGGATAATTGGTGGATTCCATATTATAAGTCAGAAACCAACTATGATTCACCATCAATTGGTGGATTATTCGTGAATTGATGGTGAATCATGGTTGGTGTTTCAGATTGCGGAGATGCTGAGCGGTGAAGTGTTGACAGGGAGCCAACCCAGAAGGTACGGTGCATACTTGGTGGGAGCTGCTAGCGGTGGTAGCTAGGATATAGTTATAAGTCATCAGATTATTCCAGTTGATCTTCATAAGTTGCTTCCTCTCATCCACGAACTTCAGGTTGATCAACGTCTTTTTCACTTGATCAACAGCTTTCATGTTAGTTTTCTTGTGAACCTACCCAGCTGTTGGTCAATAATCTGCTGGCACTGTATTCAAACTGTCCGCAGTATAGCTCAGAATCAGTACTCATCTAAAGCCATCAGACCAAAAAGTACCGCATTAACATTGATTGTTCATCATTCGACCCACACTTCATGATTTAGCACAAACATATCCCACCACCAGCCAACAGCGACTTCTCTATCCCCACCTGGCCAAAAAAAATGTAGTCAACGAAACCATTCCTCGGAGAATCGGATATTCCTTGAGCGAAGGTGGGATGACAGAACCAGGCAGGATGAGATCTTTGGAGACAGCTACAGATGGTTGGCCTGTCTCATTCCTCCAGAGCTGGGTGGAAGCGCCGAGGATGTCCGACATCGAGAAGGCCTTTGCCCGGTGCTGGTGTTGGCTGGAATTCCATCCTCCAGGCGGGAGTTCATGATTTGGTGCATCCTAGAACAGGATTGAGGTGAAGATGACGGACGGTCGGTCCTAGATGCCAGAAGAACATGCTCAAGTTGGGAGCTTTCACAAAAGCGGCTGGTTTCAAGACGATCTCCATGGCCAAGTTGTGCCTAGTGCTCCAGCACACCACCACGGCGGTGGTGCGCCAACGGCACTACAGAGAGCTAGGTCCTCTGGCAATTGAAGGGACCTCTGGCTAGGTCTTTGGATTGAGGAGCCTATTGGGGACCAGTGAAAAGGATGCAATCACTTGAGATGATGCCAGCGGGCTTCTTCAGTGACGCTTGAATCGTTTAGACCCCAAATGAATTCTGAATATATGTGCTCATGAAGACATTACAGTATATCAAATATGTGATGTATTTATTTAGATTTCCTGTCATCATGATAATCCATTAGTCACTTTTAGGTAGGCCATACTACAAACCACCAAACAACAATATCTGTCTCTGTGTGATTTGTGTTTCAACCACCCACAACAAACCATACTAAATTCAGGGGCACAGCTCGGCAAGTGGTACCACGCGCATACCAGCTGCAGTATCAGGTCAGTAGTTCCATTTTTGGTGTTGATGATGGTGGTGATGGTGGTCGTGATGGTGGTGAGGTTGTTGGTTACAGTGGTACAGTATCATCACCAGAATCATGAACGACTCATGGTTGCTTCAGCCATTCCTGGATGTTCTTTATCATCCTGAGGAAAGAAATCATGGTAAATTATCATTGTTTATCCTTTCCCTGGCGTTGCAATAATCTCAGACCATAGTGAAACCCTTACATTCCAATGAGCAAATCTACAAAAGATGCTCGAACCATCATTTGTTTACGTATAATATTTAATTATATCACCAGTGAAACTAGCAGATAAATGCCCACCATCATTTGTTTACAACCAGCAAACTCAACGAAATCACCAAGTCCATGGAAACAAGAGTGGAAACTAGATGATACCTATGACCACTATATGTTATACCCTAGATGAAGCCTCCATAAACATATACTATATATACTGGCTGGTGGTTTTAAATATGTTTTTATTCTCACTACTAGTTATTAACAGATGGTTGGTTGACTAATATGTTCATAGGGGTTAAAACCTCCATAAACATATATGTAATCTAACACATGAGGCTTTACCCATGGTTTACCCATGACCCTTGGCCAGGGTGCATCCATGGCCCAGTCTCATTTGGACAAGGCAGCACTTTAGGACCCGCCCCCAGGTGTTGACAACGGCTGCGCGCCCAAGAATTGCCCAGCAGGTGGTGCATCAAGGGAGGGACGTTGGTGGTTGGGTATGGCCTTGAAAATTCTGCAACAAGCTCATGTGCTTGGCGAATGGTTAGCAAATGGTCAGCGAATGGTGGAGAAACCAATGATTCATAGGTGATGGCCGCTGATTAGGAGGTGAGAACCATTAGTAACCAATGATTAATTGGTGATAAGCAATGGTCAGTGGGCGAGAACCGTTAGTTAGTGGTGGACAACCAACGATGGATAGGAGAGAGCCATGAATTAGTGGTGGATAACCACTGATTAGTAGGTGAGATAGGTAGTGATGGATAACCAATGTTGAATAGGTGATAACCAGTGATTAGTGGTGAGAACCAATGAATAGTGGTTGGTAACCAGTGATAAATAGGTGATGACCAATGACTATTAAGAGAGAACCATTAGTTAGCGCGGCAAAACCAATGATTATATAATAGGTGATAAACAATGATTAGTGGGTGAGAACCTGGTTACTGGTGGATGAGTAATTGGCTTGCCTATAGGTTGATACATAGGTAATAATGAGCAACAAATAATGTGGGATATCTATTTGGATATCCCTCAAGCCACCAATCATCCCTAGGCCACGGGTAGTCGCTCACATCCACACAGCGAAAGACTAGGGCAGGGTCGTGGCTGTGGGATGTAAACAGCCTGGGATGCTGGGCATCAACCCACACCCATGTGATAGGGTTGAAACCCAAAGCTTTTGGTTGTGATAGAATATATAATGGCCGTCATTGAGTGCATCACCAAGGTACTGTAATCATTCATTGAACATAATCACATTTAGTACTTACCACGGCAAAGCGCTTTGATTCAATTTCACCTCCATAAATTATGAATTCATGAAACCAGGATTGAGTCTACCACCAGCGGAAAGTGTTGTGACCGGCCATAGTAGTGAGTTCACGCACTGATCAGGAAAGTTTCTCCTGTTGTTTGCACGTTGTTGTCTCACATGCACTGCCGGATTTATTGCAACATTACAGTACCTGGCCTATGTCCTTGTAGTGCATCATGAACTTGCATGAAAAGGTCAATGAAGCCGTCTTGAATCAACATGTCATCGCTATTCAACTGGGTGTTTCTCAAATTAGGGAAACGAAAAAATGGTGAGTTATTACTATAGATGGTCAATATTGGATGATTTGGGGGCACCCCTATTGTGAGAAACAACCAACCTGAATAATCCATTGCTTGAGTCTTATCATTTCTTACCAGTATTTCACCCATATTGCTTGACCTCAATAACCACAACCTGGTCACTTTTGAACCAGTCATGAACCACTATGACTTTTTTTCCAACTTTGGCGCTCTTTGGGTCTAGCCCGTAGCTATCATGCTAGTTTGGCCCAAATCAGATCGGTTGGTAATCTGCACGCCAACGATCATGAAATGTGTGGCACAAACTCTCAAATTCACGAGCAGCCTCAAGCAAGGTGTCATGCGAGATTTCTGCACAAACTCGCAACTTTCTGACACTCATTGCCGCGGCAAAAGCTCGGTTCAGCAAGGAGGGGTACTCCTTCGCTGAGGCTGTACGAAAAGTACCCTGGGCATCTTTGCCCACAAGGGCAAATTGTGGACGAGGAAGCCAGGTGCATTTCATCTGACGAAGCCAGTAATCCAAGTCCGTATGAGCAGCAAGAATTGTAGTGGGCTTGACGCCCTTCGCACCAAATTCCCACTGCTCCAGGTGGACCAGCCTGAACGGAGTTGGCCCCTGCAGCAACGTCTGGATGATAGCTGTACTCCAAATCGATGGGATAATCGGGTCAGGGACTTCCCGAGGATGTTCGCCAAGAACGATACCTCCTCGAAGTGCTGTGATCACCGCCAGGTGGACACCGCGGAGAAGCAACGATGTACCAACATCGACCTGCTTGAGTTCCGCCAGGCCCCTGTATCCCAAACCCCATGGGTTGGTTCGGCTGCGCACGGGGCGCGGCCCACGAACCACATTGCCCCAGAGATCCCGGACGCTGCGGTGACGTGCAGCCGTCCAGGTCTCGCACGGAGGCCCCATGAGAAGAGCCGCCAGCTTGCCACCCTCTGCTATCGCTAGCAGAAAATTCCATAATCGAGAAGACCAGACATTCAAATCTTCATGGACTGCCGTGTCCAATGAAAGGATCACGCAGTTCTGTCGAAGTGGAGCCAGGTAGCATTCTAACCAAGAGTGTACGTCACCAGGTCGACGACGCCCCGAGTACAAATGCACGTACACATAGAAGCCCGGATCCAATGGTTCAGGAATGGTAGGCCAATGCTCCACCAAACAGGCATGGCGTCCAGCCTCCCAAGCCTCCAGTGAATCAAAGCGCAAAGGAAAGTCATCACGGATTCTCGGGCGAGAGCTGGCTCGGGCTGTACGGGGTGGGGGAATCTCCTCAAGATCATCCTCCAACTCATACACAATGCGGCGTAGTCGCTGTCTGATCTCCCACAAAGGTAGAGCAGAAGCCCAGTCATCAACGAGGAAACGAAGGCCAGCCCGAACTTGTTCCGGATGATCTGCAGCAATCTGGGTCTCCAACCACTCGATACAAAGAAGCTCAATGCCTGCCCCATGAGTCGCAAAGAGGTCCAAGACGATGTCCACATAGCGATCCAAATAGGTAGGCAAAGTAGTCGGGGATGTTTCTGCGAGTAGAGGTGCACAGCGACGCCACAAAAGATCCCGAGCGAAATCCAATGATGTGGCATCAACTGAGGGAGTCAGCTCTGCCTCTTCAATCCGGAGCCAGTACCGTTCTGTCTGAAGATGACTGCGATAGCGCTCCAAAGGTGAAGGGCGTAATGGTCCAGAGTGCTGACGAAAACAGGGTAGCCTTTTCACCTGTCTCAACGATTCTGGCAAGTCAATGGGCTGGGGGGGTTGCAACTCACGGTGACCACTGAGTTTGGCATAGCAACCATTCTCCCTGTATCGCAAGTGTTGCGCAGCTCGAGCTGTAGTCCGAAAATTCTTCAGACATCCTCCACAGACTGTGGAGTGAGTCAACCCCTGCTCCTCTGAATGCACACCATGTGCACTGAATAGATGTGCACCGAGGTGTTGCCGAGTGCAAAAGGTACGAGGGCAATGGGGGCAGGGATGTTGGTCCGGACTCTCTTCCGTGGGGGTAGTACTCGCAGGTTCGGAGAGAACAACTCCTTGGGCTGTCATAGTGGTCAGAATGTCATGATGGAGATCAAAAGTGTGGGTTGCATTTGTCTCCTGCTGAACACATCGCAGAAAAGCCCTGTGGATCAAGGCGCACCAGGAGGGGAACCCCTTCACTGCATCGAAGAATGGGGCCCAACCTTGTTCAAAGGCGTCTGTCAATGACGAAGGAACTTCAACTGTGCGGAAAAGCCATCGCAAGTCAATGGCAACTGCCCCCAACCAGCTACCCTCGGAAGCTGCATCCAACAAAAGTAGATCCACATACCAAGAATCGGCCCAATGTACCACAAAGTGCAAAAAGCGCAAACGAATCTTGGCCAGGAGCTGCCGGACAGTAGGGAGGCGATGGGTAGCTCGCAAGCTAGCATCCGATACACGGTCTTCAGGGTTCCCAAGGTGATTGCCAGTGATGGCGCGAACCCACTTCATCAAAGAGGTGTCAAGCGAGTGCAGTTGTGCAGGTGACAAATCGGCCCACACTGCAGCACCGTATAACAACTTCGAAATCACCAAGGACTGAAGAAGTTGAAGACGTGTGCGAACACTGATCCTCCTGTTGCCAAAAAGTGGTCGGCGGAGTTCTGCATAGGCCCGTCGAGCATCTTTTTGCCGAGCTACCAGTTCATCTTGTAAATCTCCAGTCATCCCATAGCGGCCTCCCAAATGTTTGTAAGACGGGGAGATCCTGAGACTTATGATGTGGTCACGGCAAGGGACAACGAGATGAGGTGGTCTGTCTTCCTGGAAAAGCTGCAACCGGGCCTCAACCGCTCCCTTGCCTCTAAACATGACAACCGCCTCGGTCTTCTTAGCTTCCAGGTTCAAGGATAGTCCGGCATCCCGCAGTAGATCCCACATTGCGGATGTGGTACGGGAAAGCAACTCAGTAAGTGCCGAGGGTGATGCTGCCGCCAGCGTGACCGCTATATCGTCCGCCCAGATGACAATCGGGGTGCGCATTCCCAAAAGGTCACACCCAGTGCAGAAGGTCTCATCCGCCTCCAGGAAAGCCTCCAATCTACGCATGAGGCGTGCAAGAAGGAAACCAAAGCCCAGGTCTGCCAGGGGTGACCCTGGACGAGTCCCTCTCTTCGTCACAGTACATAGCCCTCCATCAGGACTATCCGGGTCTGAAAGCATGAACCAGGTGTGCTGATGCACATCTGCAAGCAAATCCCGAATAGCAGGAGGAACCAGGCCATCAAAAGCCTCACACTGTTGCTGCAGATGCGCAGCAAGGGCATCAATGTCGTAGTCCACCTCCGTGAAGATTCGAGAGAGCTCTGCCCTCAAAAGTGGCTCCTTAATGTCGAACACAAGTTCACGGAGAAGATGATGATAGGCCGATCTGAGATCGACAAACAGTATGGCAGTGCTCAGCTTCTTCATGCGAGCTCGTCGGGAATGTAGACGAAGAGCATGCATAGCCACCGCTGTCTGCTGATGCGGTCTGCCTCCTAGCTGTCCCGGACTGCGAATCTGTTGAAAGATAGGCAACAGTCTGGAGCGGAGCCAGGCATGGCCCACCTTGGCCATCGTTGAAGAGAGCAAGATGCCCCGGTAGCGGTCAGCCTGTTGCAGATGTCCATTCCCTTTGTGTAGGGCGACAAGTCGCCCCCCTTTGAATTGAAAAGGTTCTCGGGCAGCAACCAGCGATTTCTGTAACAGGGTGTGCAGATGTACTGCAAAGGTGGCTGGCAAGAGGTGCACGAAGTCGGGCAACAGCCCGTCTAACCCAGGAGCCTTCCCCGATGTCTGCTTCCGACAGATCTGCTCCAACTCGTAGAGAGTAGGCAAGGTGTCCAGGGCAATGACATCACGGTCACAGGGTGTACAGCGTTGCTGGTGAGCAAGGCAGTTGTTCCAGGCTTCAGCGAACGAGGTCGTTGTCCCTGCTTCAAGTCGTTCAAAATGTTGCAGTAATGCTTCATGAAGATCTTGTTGAGGTCGTCGGCGCTTCCCTCGATGGCGAGGCAACATGTATCGGATCTGGCGCCAGATCTTTTGAAGTCCACCTTCAGAATCAGCATGGCCAGCTCTTTGCGCAAGAGAGGTGAAAAAGGCCTTGTCATCATTGCGAGTGGCCTGCTTGACAATGGCTCCATACCATTTCAGCATCGCCCTGCAATGGTCCAACTCTGACTCGAGGAAGGAAATACCAGGACAGGTCGGCGATGCCAATGCCCTTTCCCGAGCACGAAGAAGACCAAAGTAGCGCTTACGGAATTGCTGCTTCTCCTTCAAGAGAGCCCAAGTAGTTTCCGTCAGTGTCCTCTTCAAAGGTTTCATGCGGCAAATCGGGACATGTGCTGCAACAACAGAAGCAACTGATCCAGACAAGAGTTCAGCATGTGCATGGACATCTACATTGCGCCCAGGTAAAGGTAGCTGACTGGCAAGGATAGATTGGGCTTCAGGGGCTTGAATCCACGACTGAATATCTCCTCGAGAGGCACCTGGCTTCACAACACGATGGGAAGTGGCACTCGTGAATGAAATATCACAAGCTGCAACCAGGTGATCAATTCTCTTGAGGCTAATGTCGATTGAGTCCGCAACCCATGAGGAAACCTGTGTCGTGGAGAGCGTCTGATCAATGCCAACGTAATCCAGTCGTCGCCAATGCGATTCTGTCGGATGCAAATAAGTGCCCCCGGAGCCATGGTGGTAGGCCGAAAATGTACTGGGCAGCCATAATCCCCACTGGATCAACCACTCGTGGAATGCTTCTCCGGCTGGGTTCTCATCTTCAGCATGAAGAGGTCCAACGGAATCACTGGTGTACTGCCCCAAGTGGGCATTGGAGTCTCCCAGAAAAAGGATCTTCCATCCTCGGCAACGCGCCTTCAGGCAGGTGGTGATCCGATCCCAAAAGGCATTGCAGGATTCCAGTCCATGCATTGAATGTGGGCTGTGGCCAACTACAACAACACATCTGAAATCTGGGTGCCTCAGTTTGCATATCATCCATTCGGTTGTAGCCTCAACAATGGAGCAATCTTGTGGACGAAAGGGGCGTGAAGAAGGACCAAACCTGTCTTTGGTGTTGAGCCATAGCTGCAGGCCTCCATGGCCTTGGCCGTCAGCGGGATGTCCAACAATTGAGTAGGACTGACTGTCCGGTAAAGTCTCCTGCCGATGGCGTGTTTCTTGCAGGGCCACCAAGTGGAATCGTTGATCCTGAAATTGTCGCATAATACTCTGCTGTCGACTACCTGGGTGTAGGGCAAAGTCTTCACCCGAAGCTTCAAGACTCAGGACATTGGCCGTAGCAACACGCAAACAGCAGTTGGTGGTTTCAGTCCTTTTCGTAGGTGGCGAATGGATGTCAAGACCCTTATATTCAGAGATGGTTGGCTTGGTGTGGACCAGTTTGCCCTCGATCAAACTTGGAAAAGCTGGGTGATGGAGAGAAGCTGGAATGATCATCCAAAGCCATTGGAGCTGCAGTAACGCCTCAGGATCGTCGATCCACTCCAAGACGGGATTCGACGTGTGAGGCATCAAAGAAGCATACTTGGCAAGCTCATCAACAATCTCGTTGTAGGCATGGCCTTGATGTGCGTAGACATGATGCCAAGTGATCCGATGTTGACCAAAGGCAATTTGCAGCACTTGTCCAAGGGATCGAAGGACGACATGCCAATTACCGTTTTCCTTGCTAGCCCAGGTGCCTGCGGTCAGGTTTCCAGTTACAGTGGCATCGTAGTGGAAAGAGAAACTAGGCCAGATGGCAAGAGATTGCTGCTGGCACCAAGCTCCAATCTGAATTGCCCAAAGAAGAGCCCAAGACATCCCATGATGCTCAGCCAGGCCGGCCCATCCATCTGGCCCCCGAATAGCAAGCATACCACCAGCTTGGTCCCCCTGTGCTGTGGTCACAATGAGGATGATACCTGAACCCGTGGCTGAAGTTGACTGGCGGGAGCCATCCGTGAAGAAAGCAAGATGGATTGGTGGTTCCCCATTCCAATGTGGAAGAGAGGACCATGCACTCCCATGATCAGATGTCCAGTCAATAGAGCCCGGCCAATGTGTTAGCAATGGTATCGGGAGAGCCAGGAGGGTTCGGTAGCGATCAAGAACTGTCTCAAATGGAGTAGTAGTCACTGAAAAGGATGGAACACAATCCTCCAATCGGAGAGGGACTTTAGAAATCTGGTTACATACTGGCGACTGGGTATGAGCCACCGGCCCAGTTCTTTGGCGCTCAGAATGTACCGGTGTGAGGAAGCTCCTGAGTTGGAGGAAAGAAGCTGAATCAGAGCTACTGAACGAATCTTCAGGGACCTCTTCGGCGTCTCTGGGGAGTCGTAGGGCATCAGGGGTAATCCCTCGCAAATGTCCTTGGACAAGAAGTTGCATGCCATGCCGAAGACCGATAGGTACTCCTGGTTGAAGTTCACGGGGGCCGTGAAATACTTGACAAGCCCAGCCATCAGGTGCCGGTGAGCAACGATCTAAATTGTTGGTCAGCCAGATCAGCGATTCTGGAATAGCTGACACAAGGGCCGACGCTGCAATGTTCCATCGGTCCCAGTCAAAGGATGTGGAGATAATGACACCCCGTCGGTCCCGAGCCAGGGGATCTCCTTGCGAAATCAAGACGTGGGGAGTAATGGGACGAATCCCTTGATCAATCGGCTGCGGGTTGACCACGTGGAAGAAGAAGGCATCCCCTTGCCGAATCTTGTCTCTCCACACTTGGACCAATTCAGTCTCCCACAGACTGCGAGTGGGACCAAGAACAACCAATCTGGGTTCATAGCATCGAAGTTGGTCAACATGATGCAAATACCAGGTCGTCACAGGCATGCCCCTGGTCTGTTCCTCCAGCGAAAGACTGCCATAACGGAGTTCAAATTCCTGGAGGGCAGGGGAAGGTTCCTCTGGCCAAAATGCCGTGGGCCCGATACCAATGTCCTGGGGAGTCAAAGGATAAGGCAACGGCAGCCGTGGAGAGATCTGCAAAACAACATTGGCTCCATGATCCAACGCAATGGTACTCGTCCACGAGATATGGACACCAGCGAAACGAGCCAAACAATGATGCCCAAGATGTTGCTGGATGCAAGTCTGGATAGCATCAGCCTCCACAATGATGTCAAACTTGGTTTGCGGATTGTGTCCCGAAAGGGCATGATGCATCCAAGGGCCATCATCAAATTGTTGAGAGAGCAGCAGGGCAACTTGTTCTTCTTCAGCAGATTGCACTACCAAGATGTGACCAGCCGCAGGTCTCCCAATGTTGTGTGGTGGGCTGGGTCTGACAAAAAAGAAATCGATGGGGACACCTGGGTCGATCTTGTCGGCCCACAATTGCCGAATGCTGACAATCCAATCCTCAGTAAGGGTTCCCAAGGGCAGAGGTCTAGGTTGTCGACAGACCCGTTCGGTGATCCCATGCAAGAACCAGGTAATGAAAGCTGGATCTTGCTGTTCCTGGCCTGCCACATTCTCCTGGGCTGTAAGGTGCGCGGCCTGGACAGCATCAGGGGTGCGGGCTTGAAGACGTGGTCGTCTTGGAGGTGTAAAGTCTCCAGGGTCCTGTTCGAGCGGTCTGCGCCGAGGGCTCCAGAGCTCTGGACCATCATCAGGGCTGGGCTGGCAGGAGACTGCTCCAAACGAGTCAGTGGAGTGAGGTCCAAAGGTATGAGGTCTTTCAGCCCCAGTTGAGAGAACCTGCAGAAATCCAGCTTCATCTTCCTCTCCAGCAGGGCCGGGGGAAACTCGAATTTCAACACTTTGACCCGACGCAATTCTGAGAATCATCGAGGGCGTCAATAGCCCACCATCCAGGAACACCTGGCCTTGCTGTGCCCCGGCAATGAGTCGGGGGACCAGCAGATGCAGAAGGGTAAGGCGATTTACGACGGATGAGGTCGAAACTGCAAATTGTTGCCGATCAAACGATGCCAGTCCGCCTACCGGCTGCGCAGTGATGACGATGGCACTCATCTCAGGCTGGAAGTCCTGCTCGATGATCAGGTGTGGCAAATCCTGTGCGGGACTGCCAGGAGGTGGCGAGACAATACGAAGGCCAAAAGGTCGATCATCGTCGAAAACATCAGGCCATACTAAACGTAGAGTGTTGCCCCAGGTTTGTGGGTCTCCTGCCAGAAGAGCAAGGCGAGACGTTGAGCATCTTCTGTGGCGAAGATGTGACACAAACCATGTGCGGAAACTTCTGCCATCTGAAGGCTGTTCTTCTGATTCAGAAAGGTTGGACCCCCAGTTGGCTACCCCTTCTGCTGCACGGGTCGAGATGGAGCCTTCGGATGGTACTGATCGAGCAGAACCGTCATCATGTTGACCATAATCTGCGAGGGATGTGCAAATGCTGGCTCCTTCGTCAAAGAGCCAGTCATGGACATCCTGACCGTGCTCCCCCTGATCCGAAGGAAGGACATTGACAAGGATGTAGGACCCATGGTTGAGGCTGTGGATGTCGTTGTCAGAAGGGGGCAGAACCACATCGTTAAGATGAAGAGTACAAACTTCCTCGTCTGCACATACATCTGCTAGATGAATGTAGTCCAAGATTTCACTCCTTCGAAGGAGTGAAGGAAAAGGACGGACAGAACGATGGAGCTTTGGAAATACTCTTGCCGCAGGATCTTGCCGATTCCTTTGAAAAATGATGTCAACAAGAGCGAAGACCTGTCCCGGGTGGTCAAGCAAATTTCCCTGTCTGAGAACAACTGCGGGCTTCTTCCAAGCTGGTAACTCGTAGACACTCCCATCAACCTCATGAACAGAGTGCAATCCTTCCACAGCTTCATCCGAGCACTGGCAGATCTCAAGGAGGGGTGGTAGTCGTAGTACACCAGGCACATCACAGTCATACCACTCTTGCCCCACAAAGAAGAGCTCCCAAGTAACAAAATTTGCTGCAGGTCGACTAGCCCGAGAACTGCTCGCAGTAGGGTTTGCGGACCGTGCAGGGGGAATCCGATCTCGAGAGCGGGAGCCATCAAGATGTGCACCGGGTCGTTGCATTAGAAAAGCCACATCACTTGCCTCCAAGCAAGGTGTGGAGAGGGCCGGAGCAAGTACAACAGAAGACCCAAAATGAGCTTCCGAGTCAAAATCTTGCCGATTCAATGATGCCCCATCATCTTGTCCTACCCATGTTGGCAGAGGCCCAGCCGGGGGGAGGAAGATTGCATCACTCCTGGAATCACCTCCACCATCTTCATCATGTCCACCATCGAAAGTCCGATAAAGAGCCCAGGGCTTCGTTGATCGACCACGAAGAGCTTGATGTGGAATGAAAATGTCTCCTCTGACTTCAGGATTGCCAGTATCAATGACCCTAACAGCAATCCGATCAGAGAAAGAAACTGTCTTCCTTGTTGGAAAAAGTGGTCCAAAATGGACTGCCGAAGAAAGGTCGCAGGCTGGAGTTGGTTGGTCAAGCTCCCAAGCTAAGTCCAACGCATTCTCAACCGCCTGCCATTCTGATACAAAATCGCCTGTGAAGGCCACCGAATGGTTCCACTTCAAGGCGAGTGGCATGGAGATCCATGCATCCATGCCTGCCTGAGGCGTTTGGCAAATCTCCGTAAGGTCTATTTGCCCGCCGCACCAAAAGGCGCTGCTGATGGCGCCTTGGTTCCTGATGGCAAAGTCAAATTGGGTCCAGCAGCAGAGGAGGGCGGTGGCTTTTCCGACAAAAGCTGAACGTCCCTGTGCTCGCCACCTACTGGGATGTCGGCAGGATGAGAGTCCGTACGGGGTCGCTTGGTTTTCCGAAGCTCGGAAAGAGCCTCGTCTGCATGGTGTTGCAGTTGTACCAAGCTGTCCACAACGTTGTTGAGACCAAGGTGAATCGATTGACCCACCATCGGCACCGTTGTGTCCTCGTCCTCGTCGATCTCTTCGATGTCGTCCATGCCAGCTTCCTTGGTGGCAGCATTCTTGCTGACTTCCAGGTGCTGTCGAGCATGCTGTAGTGCATCCACCGCACGCTTCGTCTCCTCTTCCAGCTTCTGGTCCTGCTGTTGAAACTCGTCCACTTGCTTCCGCCAACGAGCTAAGGAGTCCACCAAATGTGTACGCCATTTGGTGTGCAGCTGAAGTCTGGCCTCCTTGCACTTCTGCAAGTTCTCCTTGGACTTGGTCAGAACTTTCACTGCGGAATAGAGCTCCTTGGTCGCCGACTTGGCTGTCTGCACATTCATGGACTGAAGGATCCCTTGTACTTCCGATGGAAGTTGGGAGGCCACCTCGTGCTTCTGCAGCGCTGCCAGGAGGGTCTTGACCTGCGGGTCTGCAGGAGGTCCTCCGGATCCAGAGGCTGGATTGATCACAGGTGGAGTGATCGTGGGTGTCGGTTCGGGACACCAGGGTGGCTCCGGTGGGATGGTATCCTCCTGTTTCTTCGGCTTCTTGCCCTTGTCCTTCTTGTTCTTGTCCTTCTTGGGTTTGGGATTCCTCTCTTGGCCAGGGTCTGCTTGGATTTGCCGAGGAGATCCAGGAGGCTTCCTTGGATTCCGGTCGTACTGGTACCAATCCCCTTGATTGTAGTTCCAGTTCTGATTCTGCCTGGGATGCGGTTGAGCCTTCTGTGAGGGATGTCTCCGGCTGGGGGTCCGGGGTCTCGTCCAGCCGTATCCGCACTGTCCACAGAAATTGAAAGATGCCCTGCACCAAGCTCCGCAAGGGCAGAGCCATGCCTCCTTCTCCGCCATCTCGATGTGGTTGAGGAAAAAGGGGTCTCTTGAATGGTGTTTGCCTAAGATTCTCCGGATACGTTCCAGACGTTGGGCAGTCAGTCTGAACCAACCACTCTTGTGTCCGTGCCAGAGATGTCGAGCTAAAGCTCGTTTGCGTCTCGAATTGCGTTTTTGGCTTGAAGTCTGTATTGTGGACCACAAGCGAAAAGACCAAAAATAGTAGCCAAAGGCTCATAAACGCTCGAAAACTCCAGGGCGTGCCAGTTCAGGGTGTCGAAATGTATGCCTCCACGAATCCAATCCAGCAGGAAAAATCAACTGCGAAGAAGAGGACCTGGAATAGCAGAGCCTGGACCCAGACAATTTTACGCCGCTGGGACGGCAGCAAGGTGATGCTCAGGTGGCTAGTCCGAGCAGAGCACAGCCAATGCAAAGGCAGCAAAGGACAAGGTCGGATGGCTCGAGAGTGATGACAACGAGCGCACACACCGACCCGTGGATCCCAGATCCACTAAGGTTCCCCTTGAGCTTGGAAAACCTTGAACCACTATGAACCACCATGAATAAATCGATACGATTTGATGACTGTGAATTAAAAACCATTCCCAACTATAGTTATCAATACCAGTAGTACCATTGTTAATTGCTATCAAGCATTCATTGACCACTACGATTGCCCAATACTTTGGACAATCTAACCATCAATTGGCTGGTGGTTTTAATCAGGCTCTATTTTCCACATTTTTTTACAGATGCTTGGTTGGTTGACTACTAATGTTTCATTGGGGTTGAAGCCACCAAGCAGTTAACCATGTTCCATCAGTAGCGGTTTAGCTGC
>VSDK01003534.1:112732-123129 GCA_009767595.1 Symbiodinium kawagutii | reverse complement strand
CGGTTCAGCTGCCAGGAACCAGTTTCAGTGCTTCCAAGTCGGGTTTCACTGGGCAGAGCACTGTGCAGGGGCCGCCCAGTTGGCTCTCAGGGATGGTATCGGTAGGTCGGTGGATCCATAGAGCACAGCCATGAATTGGATCTATGAAGATGGATCTCCAGATGGCTGTTTCACAAAATAGGGGTACCCTCAAATCATCCAGAATTAATCATTTACAGGAATGAGCCAACCATTTAGGGGTTCCAATTTTGAGAAAGTCCCAGATTACCAATGGAGGTTATGAAGGTCTTTGGAGGGCTATGGATGTTAGCTGTTGATTTACAACAACTGTTGGGGGTTGTGAAGATGGATCTCCCATTGTTCAACACTGGTTAGGTCCAAATGTTGTTGATCTTAGGCCAGCCATGATTTGTTTGGCAAGTATATATATATATATGATGGACCATGATCTGGACACACCCATTCATATATCTAAGCACATGGCAGAGTCATGGCTGATGTCGCACATGTTGTATGGTCTAAACTGAACAGATTTAATCCAGTTCATAGTTTGCACCACACCTTTTGGCAGCACAGTGTCCTCAACTTCATTTTGGCGACTCTATATCCCCGAAAAGACGAGAGTTATTCGGACCACAGGTGCGGTAGCCAAAGTTGGACCAGAAAGATCAAAGTAGATGGTATAGCTTCCAGATTTGCTCGGTGAGTGTTGATCGTTACATGATATTACATTTTCTAGATGTAGACAATGTAGAGCAGGTACGGTTGATATACCCGCCTGGTTCTTCTCCAGATGTTTGCCCATCATGAATCGTATCAACCAAGGTAAACACCTGTAAAGTGCGATGATTCGATCATTAACCATGACTAGCCAGTATCTATTCAACATTGGCCATTATTAACCATGAGGGACCAGTGTTGACAATGAAAAAGCATGATGAACTGCGAGCATCATCATTAGTCATGATTGACCACTCTTGATTAACAATGATAAACCAGTATTGATCAAGCATCTTAACCATCATTATTAACACGTGTGAACCATGATTGACCAGTGTTATCAATGATCAAGTAGCCATAACAACCACATAGGAACTGTGATAAACCAGTATTGCTCAAGTATCTCAACCATTGTTAACCATGCAAGAAGCATGATTCACCATCCACGTTTCGCCATCCCTCACCTCTTCACCCATCTTTTCTAAGCACCCAACATGCGGCCAAAACCAAGGCCTGAGATCCAACACGGTTCCAGTGGTACTGTGGCCTGCTCCGATGTGAACGAGGCGAGATCCAACGTGTGAGTCTGAAGGTATGATGGAGTTCAAGTGTTCATCAGGGATGCTTATCTTAAGTGGTTAAGTATAGGGGATACCAAAGTACATGATGTGACGATGATGAACAAATTATGATGATGATGATGATGATGATGATGATGATGATGATGATGATGATGATGATTAGCTAGTTGTTAGTGGTTAGTTGTATGTAGAGGAGAAGAATTAGTGGCTAACTAATGGTTAATGATCGCCAAATGGTTGCTATTGAAGGCCGACTGTAGGGGAGAAGCAAGAACCGGGTATATAAATGATGGTTAATCATGATGATGATTTGCTTGGTTATCACACTGGAGACTGTTGGGTGGCCGCGGGTTGGTTTTGATTGATAATGGTTCATGATGGTATCGATTGACAACTGCTTGGTGGTTGGAAGATTATTTGGAGATGATGTTTTATCTTCATCCATACAGTACCTGGGAATGACTATCCAAGTGACCAACATTATTGGGAGGGTTTTTGACCACTGACCAGAGAACAACTACGTTTGGATGTGGCATTTTGTTTTCAAAAGTATCAGGTTGAAGAACATCACTAACTATGAATCATTTCCATTCATTTACCATTATCAACCATTATGAACTACCGTAACCACCAGTAACCTTAACTCTCAACCAAGAACCGATACTCAAAAAATTATCCGTCCCAAGAGCATGTGAATTCAACCTGGATGAATTGATAGATAGAAGTTGTGGCTACCACCGAATCATGAGCTGGGATTCGTCATTTGCGAACTGGGAAAACTCCAAACATAGGTCAACATCAGGTGTTAAACCTATCAGCATGTGTCTCTCTTGTTATGGTGTAAATACTTGTATAGCTGGATCATATACTATATGTAGATCATCATTTAGAGAGATAGATAGAAAGATAGATAGATAGATAGATAGATAGATAGATATAGATAGATAGATAGATAGATAGATTATCTTCAACTGATACATAGATTATGTTCAATTACTCGGAAAGGCAATGGATATCTATTGTATGCATGAGCATTTGCTTTTGAGTCAAGATTTGACACATCTCCAACGTATGCACGGCGAAGCACTACCATTGCGGGAAGTTTTCTTCCAACAGGGGCATGTGCTCAAGGCAACCGCAACCGCAACACAAAGTCAACCTCAACTCAGTCAGAGTTCACGTCACATCCATGTAACTAACCATGAATCATGAATTCATTAAGCACTAAATCTAACCATGAATTCATTAAGCACTAAATCTAACCATTAATCAACCATTGTTGACAAATAGAATCCAATATCTAGCCATTAATGTACCGCAACTTCTCCATTTCCCCACCGTTGGACTCCTGTCAGGCGCTACGAGGCCAGCGTGTTGCACCAGCAGGGATGGACTTTGAAAAGTCATGGCAAACCATCAATCATGGGTGACAGATATGTAGATATACAGCCATCCGGGAGTCGAATATCGAATTGGACCATCCCCAATGATTGGGGATACAGGTTGTAGATATTCTATCTACTGAAAGTGGATATGTAGATATGTAGATATTGCAGGTATTCACTGAGAGTAATCCCAAATACAATCTGGAGCAGTGGCATCAGCGACCACCTATTGAACACAGTGCCTTTCTGGAAAGTAAGCATTGAGGAACCATGACAATTGTTTGTTCTGTTGGTTCACCTATTGTTGATCAACAGATCATTTATCAATCAACCATTGTCAATCAACCACTGTTGCTATAATCATCAATCATTAGCCACTAGTTAACCATCGTCATCAATTTATTACTGGTCAAGCATGCCATGCACAAATCTTGATGACCGTTTAGTGATGTTTTATTGAAGGAACCTACCTGTTGGGGATGACAGGGACTCTGGCGACTTTGCAGCTCGGGGCCCTTATGTTCATACACTGGTGCTGTTGATTCAATCGACTAGGGGGGGTTCTCAAGCCATAGGGATCCCAACAAGGGTTGGTTTACTTTAAATGCTTAAGAAAGATGGTTTAGGGGTACCCCTAGTTTGAGAAACCACCTATGGTGCATTATTCATTGCCTTTGTTGCCGAAAATGATGAAAACCGGCGTCAACACCTCGTGATTTTCATTTTTTTGGCTCTCTAAATCCATTGCTTCACTGCTCAAACTATGGATGTTCGAATGGCTGGTGGGTAACGCATTGGTGTGGGACATTAACAACAATCCAAAAAAATGTTTGGATGAACATTCCAACAACGACTAGCTTGGTCCTTTGTGGGATTTTCACCAGGGGTGCAAGGTGATAAACCACAGCCATATAACGTTGGTCTCTTGGAAATCTAAGCGATTCACTGGTTCACCCTTGATTGTATTCCAGCTGCTCATCCACCAGAGTTGCAGAGTTACCGCAAGGATAGGAACCATCAGTCGTGTATCATAGTCGCTGTATGACCGTGCATATGAACGCATGTAATGCACCTTACTTATACATCCTGGTGCACTTCGGTGTGATTGTGCATCTGATCACCTAGTGTCGCCATGATCACAGCTACTGGACTTGAAAACCTAGCAGTGACACCTGAACTACCTAACGTTTTACATCGTACTTGCATGCTCTCGCTTCCCATCAATTACACCATATTCAGTTTCACAACACTTCCTATGGTTGCCTATCGGTTTCACCATACCTACCAATCTGGCATGATTCCATAGTTCTTGTAGGTATTTTTTTTGATCATGTTGAGTATGATTAGGTAGTCAAATGTTCCCCAGATTCGGGGGTACCAATTCAATTTGATTCAGTTGCCTACCAGTATCTACGGCTGCACCTGGGGTTCTACTTGAGAACCATGGTTGGAAACCCTAGAGGAAGCTGCACTAACCCCTATAAACGTTGTGAATGTCACGCATTACTTGCGCCCTATAGGATGCAGCCGTAGCCGACTCGAAGTTCAGTCTACCCCGGGGGTGGATCTAGCTGGGCTGTGCAGGGGATGTCATCAGCTCCAGGCAATGTGCAACTCTCATGCAGCTACGGAGTCGTCTCGGTGGACGCGTGCCCTAGTTGCACCAGTCTGGGGGCAAGTGCTAGGCAGCCAGATGTTTTTTACCCCTCCGATTGGGAAAAAATGTCAGAAATGTCTGGCCACCAAAATTGGGAGAAAATGTCAGAGATGCATTGGCACCGCCAAAATCATTTTCGTTTGTTTGTTGCGTTGTATGGTGTTTGCGTAGCCAGTTTCAACTGATCCAACTTGGAAGACTGACAACGCAACAGGAATTTAGCCACTGCCCTTACCTTGACCATGGATGAAATAAGCGATTGCTTCCAGTTGACCCTTACAAGAGGTTGAGGTTTTTGGGGTAGGTGCGTGTCATCATGTCATTGTTTCACAAGCCAATGCCGTTGCACTTGAGTGTTTCAGAGTCGTTCACGAATTCGGGCACTTTCCATGAAGGACAACATGGCTTTGTTCTCACGGGTGATCCTGCAGTTGCCTGAAGGGTCACAGAACGTGGTGCTCCACAATTCGTTCATCCCCACGCGCAGAAGCAGGGAGGTGCAGGGTAAATTTATGTATTTTATATTTCTCCCGGCAATGACTTTCGAAATGCTCACCAATGAGCCGCCGTGGCCGAGCCCTGAAGAGCAGGACTGCATGAAGTGCAGGTTGGCATTTCTGATTGCCTGTGGAGAGTTCATCAATTTTGAAGTTGCTGAAGAGATTGGGTTTTGCTCTGAGACGATCTGAACAAAACGGGGCGATCATGTAAGACTTTGGTATGAATCACAGAGTTATCCCTAGCATCCTGGCTTGTTATGTTTCTCTCCTGGTGAGGGGATATGTCAGGAGAGCGCAGCCTCCATAGGATCCGATGGATTAGGTGGCAATGTCTTCGTGTGACTCCGAGATAGCTGCCACATGGGGCATGATGGTTCAGCCCCCTTCGTTCAATCCAGCTGCTCATCTTTGGCTACTAAGATCGGTGGATGTCCAGAAGCACCAGCTGTTGTTTACACATTTAGCAGGGTATTAACAATGGTTACTTGAAGGTTGAATAGAATAGCACTGCAAAGAGTGGTTAATCTGTAGTTGATACTGGTTGATGGATGCTTAATGGATGGTTCATGGACGGTCAAAATGTTGGTTGGTTGTTAATTTTACCACTTGATTTGGTGTCAGAAAGCCATCCATCAAATATCAAAAGAACATAAATCAGCGTTTCAAACGGTATTGGTGGTGATGTTCAAACCATTTGATTTTCATTCCAACTGGCATCTGGCTACAGGCCAAAACCCTGTATACCTGGCATTTGTTTTCTATATTGTTGGTGATTATCCCCCGTTATTGGTTGGATAACTGCTTGACCCATAGCCATCTTAGCTTGGTGACGTTCTACCCCGGTGGCTCGGTACATCCACCGGTGTCAGCATGCCTCAGCTGGATGGCCGAGGTCGGCGTGCTATGCAGTCTGTACTCAGTCCACGCAGGTGCGGGGTTGGAGGGGCAGGGCGACTGCGCAGATGCGGTCGATTGGTCTTGGAATGGTTGATCGATGTTCATGGTGAATGGGGTTGAACAAGGGTGATGGTTGTGTGTAGCATGCTCTATCATGCTCAAGACCTCAAGATCATCGAAAAAAATCAAATATGGTGAAAATGAGGTATTTTCTATTATTTTTTGTCAGTAGCTCATGGTCACTTGTCATAAATTTGTCCACTATTGTTCTCCACGTTCAAGTCTCGTGTGGAAACACTCATTGTGAATTAGCCACTATCATCGGTCAAATCATCAACCATTGTGAAAAAATATCATCAATCATCGTTTACAACGATCATCGTTTGATCAATGATCATCATTCATCATCAACGAATGTGGTTTGCAGGCCAATCATCACCCATCATTTTAATCTTTCAACCATCCTCACCCCTTCGACCATCTATTGTTATCAACCTTTGATATATATAGCACGTGTATCAACCACTATATTATCAACCATCCACTATTGTCAATTTCATCAACTATTGTCCACCACGATACCATTGATCATCCACTATATTTTCAATGATAAAATCTAACCATTGATCATCAACCATTGTCACCATTTATATCAACCACTATGATTAGCCATTCACTAAGCAGCGATCATCAACCATGATCAACCATCTACTATATTCAGCCTTTAAGGCACGAGTCAGTTGGTCATATCGGTGCCGCCAAGTTGCAGCTGCAGAGGCCATCTTCGGCGGTTCCGTGCACACCGTGACCCCTTCACAGGACGGCCGCTTGCGCGGCGCTGGACGTTGCGGTCATGCAGCGCTGCATGGTGGTTGATCCACGGTGATCCCATGGTGAGCCTGGTGGTGAAGTCATTGTTAATCATGGTGGTTGATTAACCATAGATATGGGTGTTTCCCAAATTAGGGGACCCCCGGAAAATGGTTGGTGTATTACTAGTAAAAATTACTAGTGGATGACCAGGGGGTACCCCTGTTCTGAGAAGCATCCATATTCATGGATGGTTACTACTGGATAGTCCAAGTGGTCAATACTGGTTCATACTGGTTGTTCATGACACTAATGAAAGCGGTCAATGAATTAGTGTATTTAGTTGGTTTTGATTAATAATTGTGCATACATACTGGTGATGAATTATGTTTTAGTATGGGTTAGTGATGGCAAAGAATGACTTGTAATGGATGGCCTTGTTGACATGGATGAAGTTAAACTCTTTGGGTCGTTTTAACATGTCTGGGAACCAGGCAGAATAATACATCAGTTCTTGGTAGAGTTCAGAATGATTTGGTATTGCTAACCGGTCATAAACGGTCAAGATCAGTTGGTCGCATAAATTTTGTTGACCATTTCCATAATAAGTTGCGCAGCTCTAGTTCTTGATGACAAGTTCCAAACCCTGTTGTTCCACCAATGCAACAGATATTTCTCACCACTTCATTGACTGTGGACCAGGGTGTTCTTACCTTTTGTGACCGTTGACGAGTTGATGCCTAAATTGATGGTGATTTTCAACCGTTCATCCGGTTTAGCGTGACGGCTGAAGCCTCCGGTTGGTTCATGACCAGTCATGACAATAAAGAGCCGACTAAGTCGCCAAGTCTTCATTACTACGTTGACTCGTGGGGCATCCATATCCATAAACCCGCTATATTTAATGGTAAATCACCACCTCTTCAAGATTTGATGGATGAATAGGTGATGGGGAACCACCTAATTATATTTGGTGGTGAAGAAACCGAACTCCCATTCTTTGCCGAGAACTGGACCCAGCTACCACTGTGGTGGTGAGGAGATCGCTGATGGAAGCAGTTTCACTGTGCCATGCGTGGACCTCCTGGCGGGCTACGAGGGCGATGCCGGGACGCCTGGGCGGGGCCAACAGTGGGGACCCAGGGATGAGGGGAGGAGGTGGGCGGAGTCAGATTGATTGATTGGTTCATCGGTTGGTTGATTGATTGGTTGATTGGTTGATTGGTTGATTGGTTGATTGGCTGGTTGGTTCATTGGTTGGTCAATTGCTTGTTCTATTGCTTCATTCACCAGCACCATGGACCACACTTCAGCTGCCCTAGGTTGTTGCCACTTGCACCACTGGAACCCTTGCTGCGGACGCCTCTGGTTGCGCGTGGGGTGGCTCAGGGCCCTGGTGAATTTGAAAGGCAATCGAATTGCTGAGGTGTGAACAGCGGTGTGTGCAAACCTGGTGCATGATAACCCGTTCATGGTGCAAAGCCCTTACTTGTAACTTGCTTATGTATGGGGATATGTGGAAACAGAGTTGGTTGTGTATAGGGATATGCATAAAGGGTTGGTTCACCGTTCACAACCCTGAATTATCGATTTCATCTAGTTGGCATTGGCCAACCCATGACTATTGTTGAAGGGCACCATGGCTTGTGATCATAAGTAGCGGAGTCCAAACTGAGGGAGGAGAGATCGGCAATGTTGCAAACATGTGTTTGGAAAAGGTGAAACAGCCAAATGAGGTTCAACAAGAAAAAGGAGCAAACAAAAACAAGATAAAGCATCAAATACTACTATTGTTTATTATTGTTGTTGCCCCTTTCTATGATCACTAGATACTGCTGATTCTCAGCCACCAGCTCGACCATCCCTTCGCATTGAGTGATGGCTTCCACTAGCCACTGTTGGCATTTACAGTGCTCTTTAACCATCGGGAAGCCAATGTTTTTTTTGCATTTGCATCCATCTGAGGGCTTTGCCCGCTGGGTTCGGGAAGCCAATGTACAATATATAAATGTTACTAATCATGCTTACCATTCCTTACCCACACTTTGTTTCACCCTTTTCTGGTTCGGAACACGAGTGAACACCGACCACCTTTCCTTCAAAGAAGCTGCTATTTTTTCACTCAGTTTTGAAGGAATTCAAGGCACCAGTGCCAGTTTTCCAAGCTTTACCCACCAAGTTGTCATCTTAGTGCCACTTTCCAGCAGCGGGCTCAGCTCAGGGGCTTGCCATGTGAAGTGGGCAACAGCGCGAGCATCACGCTGTACGACGTCACAGAAAGCGTGGCACTGACGGAGGACGCGGCGGAGTGCCCCAAGCGATGCGCTTCAGATCTCCAGCTGGGAGATTGCTGTGAAGCTGAATGATTAGTCGTTGATTGATTAGTTTATTCAATCAACCGTGCTTACAAAATGGCAACCAATGGTTAGCTAGTCACCTTTTTAATCACCATGGTTGATGAGTTGATGAAATGGTGATAAAATGATATTACTAAATCAATCGTGGCTCATAAACAGACGTGGTGACGTGGTTAATGATTAACGCTGGTTAGTGATGGTTTATTACAGTAATTGATTGTACCGTGGTCGATTCGTGATTGATGATTGACAATGCTTGTTATTTTCTCTATGACCAACTGGTCAGTGGAGGTTAACTAATTTCATGATGGTTGATAAAGGGGGATAAGAACCGACAATAGTGGTTGATGATAATTAATGGGAGGCGTCTTTGGCGGACCGCCGCATCCTTGATGGTCACCAGCTTATGGCTGTACTGGTGGTTTGTGGATCTATGGAATTTGGTCATCCCTGATCAACCAGCGCAAGGGATAAACTGGGGGTCATCCCTAATCATTGAGTGACAGCAAAAGTACAAAAGCTGTTGTTGATATTAAACTGAGTGACAAGAATTGTGATTCTGACAAGTAATGTCTTCATGTTATAAATCAAACATGGGTAGCTTTCATGGGCAGTGCCTAGTGAGGAATTCATGGGGGATCTCACGAGATTGTTGACGTCGTCGGCAGTTTTATTTGTTTATATTTATATATATATATATATATGAGCTACAGCCAATATGTAAGTTATCATGTTTATTACTCGGAGGGTCGTGGGTTTCAGAAATGAGCTTAAAAGCGGAAAAACGATAGTACACTCACCAAAAAACGATAATTATCTGAAGTGCCGAAAACCTGAAAAACGATAATACACTCACCAAATCCAAATGACCTTGAGCCACACATTAAATATTGACCGTCGCTCATATACATATATATATATATATGTGTCCCTGAATTTTCATTGTTTGGCCATCATACATCACTATCTAAAACCCCATTACCAGCCAATATCTTAAGCACTATTGGCCATGATGAACATTGTTTGTTGACTATCATGATCAACTGGGCAGGGCTGGTTGGTTGATGTTTGACAACCGTTACCAATGGTTGATAACGAAAAAACAATTTGGCTTTCAACTGGTACCCCATCGTTTCAATCTCTAGCAAGAAAAACATATGGGTAGGTGCAAAGCACCCACAAATGAACACGTAGTTTTGTCCACATCCCAAGTATTTCTTGTTTTTTTCCAATGATAGTTTTGGGGACCAATACATGTGAGATGCAACCAATGATTTGGGGCCCGCCCAACCAGCAATCTTGGGTCCACAACAAGATGAAGGCAAAGGTCATTGCCAAAATTACTTATGCCAGTTTTAGCCTGCTATTATCAAATAATATCAATCGCAACCATAATTGTGAACCACTAGTAGCCATTATTCATTGCTTGCCATCAAAACCAAACATTATCACGTGCAAGACACCCGGACCTGGAACACTAGCAGCAGGAA
>VSDK01003534.1:6262-112722 GCA_009767595.1 Symbiodinium kawagutii | reverse complement strand
GTGAAGGGGCGTTAATTTTCTAGGTGCCCGTTTTCCCGATCGGTGCCAGTGTTATTTTGGAGGGTACAGGTAATCAAAAGATGCGATCTGAGGCATGCGAAGGAAGCTGTCGACAGTTTTGAGCGAGGGGCAGATTGTGATTTTTTGGCCCAGCTCCACATCCATTGGAGCAAGCAACCTTCCAATATGCTGAGGTCGGAAGCGTTGTCAGTCGTTCGACTCGGGCGACCCAGCATACGCGCTGATGCTGAAGCACCAGGGGAGCAAGGCCAACCCCAGCATCGTGTATCAATTCCGGGAGAACTTGTCCTAGTATGTTCGAGCTTTGAAAGGACAAGCCCTTCGCGTGTGCGACCCGAAGAATGGTGATCCCATTTGAAACATCGGGCTGCAAGCAGCTGTGGTCGAACTTAGTTTTCGATTTCGCACAGTGGAGGCACAGCTGAATTTCCCGTGGGAGCACCTCCGAACTTTACCAGGTTAGCGGCTCTGATGGCTGCATCGGCCTTTGAGGGCAGCCGCCATGCAGCACCCCACCCTGTGTGGGAAGCATTGTTCGGTGACCAGTTACCCGCAGTGCAACTTTACATCTTGCAGCGCTGGAATTCTTCAGGATGGTCATGCTGCTTGAAAACTGCATGGGACGTTTTCCAATATCATGGCTGTGGGTCAAAATCTGATACACTGATACCCCTTCATGTTCACATCCCCCAAATGACCAAGCTAGTCTTTGATGGGATGTTTATGTATACCAAGTGATTTTGGGAGGGTTGATTGTGTCCCATAGACATATAGCCGGTATATCCCCTATATTCTTGTTGGTCCTTATTACCAAAAACTGACCAGCTAATTAACCATGCGTTGTTGACCATAGGTGATAGTTGGTTCTGACCCAGCTCTTAATGATGACCCAGCTTCAACTAGCATTCGTACATAAGCTCTTAAGCAGCTAGTCAACCATCAGTCATTACTCAGCAAAATTTGTGAGCTGATTTCCATCGATTTTTTTCTGCCTCCAGGAGCTTGCTCATGAAGCCTCCACTTCGAGAACTTGTTCCAGCATCAACTCGGACTACGTGCGGATGCCGTGCTGCTGGTGCTCAGGTTGACAGGTTCACCCCGTGAGACATACCCAGGTGGTTTAGCAGTTCACCAAGGAGAATTATGATATCAATATATACTATATGATACTAGAAAACTGGTAGCTATGGTAACAACGGTTTCAAGTATTGCCATGATGATCGATACTATCGATAGAAAGGCATGAGCTCGTCATTATATAGAGAAAGGCAAAAGATTGTACCGTCAGTTCACTATCGATTGAAGGTCTTCTCCAGCCGGGGAGGAACCGTTTTGGGATTCTTCGTGTGCGAAACTGTTTGGTGTTCACAAAACTTCGAGCCTCTGAAAGGCACCACAGAGGAGCGTATGGTGTTGCCAAATGGGTCCTGGTGAACATCTTTTCAGCCAACGGAAGATCCGCGTCATGGGATAGTTGGGGTGTGAATTGGGCATAAATTAGCTACACACTGGTAAACTAACCTAGAAGTGGAAAATCCATCATTGATAATAGTGATATCGACTTGAGTTTGCTATATACACTTACCTAGAGTCGAACAATTCATTATTGATCATGATGTTTTTGCCAACAGAATTGATGCTTGTCTTAGCTTCCAGCTTAGTTTGCCAGAGAGTATGCAAATTATTTCAGGATAGTTGCATTGATTCCCATGGCATCGTGGGTGTTCATAAGTATTCACATGATTTAAGGTATTTAAGAATACTTGCTTTGACCCTTGATCCCATGCGTCCACAGGCTACCAACAAGCATCCCAAATGAAGTTGTTAGACACCCAACCATCGGACGCACCCGATCTTTCTTTGCATGAGAGGTGACCAGACAAAGGCCCACTTGCGGAATCCCACCATATACAGCCTACCAATTCATGATCGAACCCCTGGCTAGATTATCTAAGAGAGAGTCCGTCTCTGGATTGCCAAACACCAATCAGATTTAGCTGATATAAAAACTAGTTTCACAAATAACGGCAACTAGTACCAGCTACATGATGTTCAAAAAGAAGCTTTTGAAGACACAATTTTGCTCAGGTTGCTTGCGATTCACCAGCGGCCAACCCTCTGGGGTCCTTCCTCAGCATTCCACCTGAACAAATCACCGGGCAGGGTGGCAACTTCCAGCTGAACTGTTTGGCCGACGCATCGTGGCTGCAGCGGGCTGTTGGTTGTATTTGTTATTTTCCCCCGATATAGTTGGTTGATTGAGGAGTATTATTTTGCGATGGTTTATAACCCCCGGCCAGACATGCGTTCGGAAACTTACGTGCATGATGAATCATGAATATGTTCGTTGCATGTGTAAATAATTAGCATCAATTTTGGGTGCGTGTTTCTTTCTACGTGGTGCACATGCATCTAAATGCAAGGTCGTCTCGTTGAGTCATCTATATTGTGAGCACTGCATGTTGGTAAGCAACAAGTACGCATGATGATGAGGGCATGTGCAATTACTATAGCCATAGGCAGGTGACAACCGCAGCATGGCGCAAAAAATCAACCAGTAACTACAGTAGTTGGTCCCCCGATTGGTTTGGGCAGCTGATGTTTTTTTTGATATTTTGGCCTTGTATTCATTGGGCTACACCGCTTGGCCCGAAGATATATCTATCATGACATATTTTATCACTTGAAATAGTTATTAGTAAGAACAACCAGTAAGAACACCTATTAGTAAGATATTTTCTGGCTGGTGGTTTTAAACATTTTTTTCATTTTCCCTAGTATTGACAAATGATTGGTTGGTTGACTAATATTTTTCATAGGGGTTGAAACCACCAACCAGTCTTTATCATTTCCAAAAACACGAGCGCCATGGCAACTTGACTCGCTTACTGGCTGGAAACTCCCCGGGCTATGCCCAGCTCCCGCTGAACCGATCATTACTTGCTGACCTTGTGAAGCACCAGCGGGCAACCTCCCATAGAGATGTGCAGCCTGGCGGGTATCCCCATGTTGGAGCTCACCCAGCCCGGGCAGCGCGTAGTGGACCGAAGTGATGCAGAAAAAGGCCACAGGCTCAATCCTGGGTGGGGTACAACTGCCTATATCGGCCAGATCCAAGAGACGGCACGACTGCAACGCAACTTCGGAGAGTTCGGATTACCTGCCGACAAGCACCTTTCCTTGATTCACATCAAGCTGGAAAAGACTGATGCCTCAGACCCGATGAGCTGGTGACTGTTTTCAGGTCCAGGTTCACTGATCCATAAAGTTCGCCACTGGGTTAGGTAAACCCGTTGGCGATTTTAAGCATTCTTTATTGTCCCCTGTATTTGGGGATGGTTGATCGACTACTATTGGATTACTATTGGGAAGGATTGCAACCACCAGCCAGTAGATAATACTTTGGATCCTTATTTGCAACCAGTTGATTAAGAAACAGCAACTACATGCGAGATGATCACCAACACTAATAATGACCAGGGACAACCAAAACACAACGATAGCCAACTATAACCATCGATCACCAACTATAAGCAGCAATAAGCAACTATAGCCAGCAATGACCAACAACAATCGACGATCACCAATAGCCAACTATAACAATAACCAACGATGACCCATAACTAATAAACAATTGTTTTAAACGGCCCCGGCCGCACAGATTCCACTGCAGGTGCTGCAAGTGGACAAGAGCGGATGTACTTGCCAGGTTGGGTGCGTCCAGGTGGTGTGCTCCCAGAGTGGATGCTGGGGAATCAGTGGCAGATCCATGACGAACCACGTGAAATCACCGAGTTTCTAAGGGAAATCACCGAGTTTCCAAGGGAAATCACCATGGAACACATGGATCTGCCAATACTTACCCTTTGTTGGGTTTATTCGATATCTATTTATGGCAGTTGGCGGGCTGGGGGTTTATTTTTGGTGTATCGATAGATGCGTTGATGATGATGATGATGATGATGATGATGATGATGATGATGATGATGGTACAGTTTATGGAACAATCAGCTTGACTCAGCGAAGACGAGTCGACTTGGGAAATTGCTAAGGGTCGTGAATCAAAAGTGTTATCCCTAAACCCAAGGGTACTGTGGAAATCAATCCCACCCTTGGAAGATGTCCACAGGGTGCGCCCAGCGCATTGACCAGATCATTGGAGATGTAGATGGGTGCCAGGTCCATATTGCAATGTTAGCAACTGGCAGAGCTTTCGGTTTGACCCGCCGTTACGTTGGCAGTCCAGGGATACCCCACCTTGCATGTTTCGCAGAACCACCCTAAGGAATCTACAAAGGTGGAGTGAGGACCAAACATGCGGACTCAACACCATTACTTTGCCATCATCATCACCACCACCATCACCATCACCACCATCATCATCATCATCATCATCATCATCATCATCATCATCATCATGATTGTCGCCGTCATATTTTTTTTGCGCCAGCAGTAACGTCAAAGTACAATACAACTGTTTTTACAACATTATTCATCCATCGCTATCCAGCATCGCTGGTCCTCATTTATGGGGTTTGCAAGCAGCTGTTTACTCTCTCAGTTTGATCGATCATGAAACGCGCATGTGGGGCAGAGAATCATGATGACACATTTGCAGGACGTATTTTATGGATTTTTTGGGACTGTTAAGAAGGAAAAATGCCACGCCGGACCTGATGGTGATTCTGAATGGTCAACATCGAATCGTTCCCATGTCAACCTTGATTGATTGGCCAGTGGTTTTATGTTTTTGCACTAGTAGTTACAAATGATTGGGTGGTTGGCTGATAATTTTTCACAGGGGTTATACCCACCAACCAGTTGATGCTTTCCAGTCTCCACCGTTATTGTCTTTGTGTAAATCATTAATTACCAATCAAGACCTTTGTTGTCGATCTGCAAGGATTTCCCTACTGTATTGTTGGATATTTCCTGATCATTGCTGGTCATATCTCTATGTTTTGTTGGTCATCTCCTTGTCGTTTCTGGTCATACCCAGGTTTTTTTCTGGGCAAATCATATCCCCATCAATTAGTATGTCACAAATAAAGACCCTTCTTATAATGTTATTTGCCTGGCTGGCTGAAAACTTAAAAAGATCAAACTGTGCATGTCTGATTGATACTATTGTCAAATCCATTTCATTTTGATTTTACTTGCTTTGATTGTCCTTCGTTGTCTTCAGTGCCCCTGATGTTACTTGCTTTGTCCGTCTCCTTTGCGCGTGGTCGTGCGGATCTTGCTGCTGTCCCTCCTCTGATTATTGTCAATCGCATCATCATTGGGGCTGGCCTTGCAATGAACCCACTTCATAGTCTATGCAAGCGACTGACTATTGTAGTGCAAGTGGTGCGTGGCTACATGGTTGCTGGCTAATTTATCCCTGGTGAGTTGGATGATTTGATGTCTTGTGAAGAGGCAATCACGGACTTACCGAAGAGGGAATGGGAGAAACGTATTGGCCGCATGAGACGGCATTTGCGTGATCTCTGTGAGCAATCAGATCCCTTTCAACTGTTGCTGGTTTTCTCCATACTTTCGTTGCTTTGGGTTGTTGGGATTCTACTCCCTTTGTTTGTTGCTCCAGCGTGCTTGTTGGCAGACTGAAGCATGCAGCTTGGCACCATGCCCCTCTGGCGACACCTTCGTGGTGCCCCTGTGCTTTGGCGAAAAGGAGGATGGATGGCTGTTCACCGCTGCTTACCAGGACTTACCAGCCGTGCTTGTAACAAGTTAATATTGGGCTGATAATCAGGGCTGAACATTGTTTGATTGGTGGCTGATGATGGTTGACTAGTGATTGGCATTGATCAAAATTGGTTGGGATTGGTTGATACTGTTTGTTACCATGATATATTTAGATGTATATATCACTGTTCAGGAATCACAATGGTTAACGATTATGCTGCTTAATATCGGTTGTTAATGATGCTTACCG
The DNA here is from genome assembly GCA_009767595.1 of Symbiodinium kawagutii. Taxonomy (NCBI): domain Eukaryota; class Dinophyceae; order Suessiales; family Symbiodiniaceae; genus Symbiodinium; species Symbiodinium kawagutii. The sequence continues at coordinate 106,763 of VSDK01003534.1, read as the reverse complement.
TTTAATGATGATAAATGGATGATGATCCATCAATTATGAACCACATTATGCACCCACCATGTCACATTGCTGTTGGAACACAACATTGTGGTACAACGCAATTAGTTAATTAGTTTAGCAACGAGTTAGTTTTAACAATGTAAGTACATGAGCAACTGGTGCCAACAATGATTGAAGAACATCAAGAAGCAATCCATCTATCGTGGACAATCAGTGTTTAACGACCAGCCTTTAGAAGGACTTTTAGCATTCTTTAAGATGCTTGGATGATCAACTTGTCAACCATTACGCACCATACGAAAATGGCTATGGGTCAATATTCACCAATCAACACACTTGTAGTAGGTTACATCAAGTTACATCCCAAGAGTCGGACTATTTGTCAATCTGTTCATGGGATTGCTTCAGAGCCGTTCGGGGGCCCTTGACGCAGAGCCAAATGTGGAGACATGGCTTGGGTGCACCGCACTCCCCACTGGACCATGAGCCCCGGTAGCACAGAGAATGACCTGCAGCTGTACTGCGTGTGGCGCCTCCATAGCCCCAGCACCCCGGCGCCCCAAGGACCGGAGTGCAGAGCTCGATAGCTGTGACGCAGAGCCTGGATGCTTTGGAGTCCATGACCATGAGCTGCGAGTCAGTGTGATGGCCCAGGGGAGGAGCCGGTGGGTGGCTGGTGAGTCACAACGGCGCTGGTGGGTAACCATGGGTACGTGCCATGGGTCATGGGTGAGACACATTCATTTGCATCAGTCCGCAGTGGTTTTTGGATACTCGTGGTTGATAGCCAACTGCGAAATTTTTTTTTGCATTCATGATGTTTGATAATGGTGGATGAGAACCATGTTCAAGTCAGCCATGATTATCAACCATCATCAGCCACCAATTGACCAATCATTATCAGTGATCAGTCATTAATTGACCATGATCAGCCATGAACCAAGCATGATAAGCCACTGGTCAGCTATTGTCAGCCATTACTCTACCAGTATCAACCACTATTATTAGCCAAATTTACCATTATAATCATTAGTACTAAGCATTAGTTGTTCATCATTATGATCCACCACTAGCCATATGAACCACCATTATTGACCAACGTTGGCTCAGAATCAATGGCCATTGCTGCTTGTTTACAGCCACTGTGCCACCCTGTGCCACTGATTTTCCAGCTTCTCCAGTATTGAGGCGGCACCGGGTCACGATGGGTCCCTCACGGTGCTTTGTAGTGGAGGCACCAGCGTGGGAGGTGAAGGCCACCGTGGGAAGTCAGGTGAAATAGTGGTGTTCACCGATGGTTAAGGGTTGAATAACGGTCTTTTAGATTGAATCTTGGCTCAGGCCAAGGTATGAGAAGGGTCGAAAATCGCATTTTTGTTCAGGGGTGAAATCTTGGTGGTTAAGCTTGTAGGTTAGATGACGGTTTACGGTTTGGGCTGAGGTGAAGCAGCTGTTGCATGCTGTAGGTTAATCCCGCTGATCTATTTGTCCGACAGGTTCCTGAGAAGCTGCTTCGGTTGCGTTTTTTGGGGAACCTGTCCAAGCTCGGCAGCTTGATCAATTGTTCAGTTGGATCATCCTTCTTGGCAGTTTCACAAGCTATGTTGAGTTTCCAACTCCTTATGAAATTACCCAAAAAAAGGATACTTCCCACATCTATGTTTATGTCACTCTCACCCCCGGCAATTTGTTTGATGATGCCAAGCTTTGCGGGTCAAGGTTTTTGATTAGTGAGTGGTTGTCATGAATGGATTTGAAGAACCAGCTTATGTAAGCAAGCTGAAAAACAAAAATCAAGCTGGATGTGCTTGGAGTTGTACTTGGTGAATGTTCAACCAGGTCAACTCACATTTGTGTTTGAAGCGCCATTTTTGGGACCAACAACCCACGCCTACAACGACGGGCCAGCCAGCTATCGGTCAATATCCGGTATCACCAGAAGTCACCAAAAGTGGAGTAAAGCAGTTCAAAAGGGCAAAAGGGCACCCCGGTGACCTCGGCCTTTCTCTAGGCCGAAATTCATGCAGTGCTGGCATGACCTTGTGCAGGCATTGCATCTCGAAAATTTCAACTTCTATTCCTACTCCCTCGGTGGCGCCTCAAGTGCCTATCGGGCACCACGTTAGATGCCTTGGTTACCCAAGGCCGCTGGCATCAGCACAGCTCGTACCTGGATACAGCCCTTCAAGCTCTGGTTTCACTGACCCTACCTGTTTCATCCCAACCCAAGTTGGCACGAGCTGAAGCAAAGGCGCCAGGGCAAGCAGCGTTGGCAAAAGGCCCAGCAGCACGTGCTCGTGCCTTTTTCCACCGTGTGAGCCAGGATGGGACGCGTGGAATGGGGTCCAACGTTTGGCGACTTCCATGCCATCAGATGGACTGCTTGAAATGTGAGCACAACTTTGGGAAAGTTCAACACCTTGTCCAACTTCATTCAGACTGCGCTCCCACGAAAGAAGCAGGTGCCCGATGGGTGAAATCTCGCTGCCAGAATTGTTCACATCCATCGTGCGTCTTGTACCCGATCAGCTCTCTACGGCTCCTGCGAAACGGGACACTGACCGGGAGGAGCTCCTTTACTTCGTTGCGGTCATCCACTATGACCGCAACGAAGTCAAGCTTTACGCTTGCGATGGGGACATTTGGCTTCTCTCCTTAGAATGTTCACCCGTGGTGATTCGAGCGCCAGATGGGGAACCATTGACCCTCACAACTTTTAGCAGTGATTGTGGAACCACCATGGCGCCTTGAACAATAATCAATCACCATGAAGCGGTTTAACCTGATGGAGCATCAATTCCAAACTGGTCATCTAAATCCTGGACTATCCATCGCACAACAAGCGGGGTTTGGTGGTGGAATCGCACCAGTGGAACTCTTCATTGACATTCATCCACCATCTCTTAGCATCTACTCACCATCGCTGAGCCGCTAAGCGTTGTTATCAAAGGAAGTTTCAGAGAAAATTCCGTGTTACGAACATTTAGAACCACTAATAATCCACTATTAAAGCACTGAGAGTTGCAATGAGAGTGAAAGCATTGAGAGTTAAAGCACTGAGAGTTAAAGCAATGAGAGTGAAAGCATTGAGAGTTAAAGCACTGAGAGTTAAAGCAATGAGAGTGAAAGCATTGAGAGTTAAAGCACTGAGAGTTAAAGCAATGAGAGTGAAAGCATTGAGAGTTGAAGCATTGAGAAGTTAAAGCAATGAGAGTTAAAGCAATGAGAGTGAAAGCATTGAGAGTTAAAGCATTGAGAAGTTAAAGCAATGAGAGTTAAAGCATTGAGAGTTGAAGCAATGGAAGTTAAAGCACTGAGAGTTAAAGCATTGAGAAGTTAAAGCATTGAGAAGTCAAAGGAATGAGAGTTAAAGCACTCAGAGTTAAAACATTGAGAGCTAAAGCAATGGAAGTTAAAGCAATGAGAGTTAAAGCATTGAGAATTAAAACATTGAGAGCTAAAGCAATGGAAGTTAAAGCAATGAGGGTTAAAGCAATGAGAGGTAAAGCAATGAGAGTTAAAGCAACCAGTGTTAAAGCACGGAGAGTTAAAGCATTGAGAGTTCATGCACTGAGAGTTAAAGCATTGGGCAGTTCAAGTCACGAGAGTTAAAGCAATGAGAGTTAAAGCACTGGGAGTTAATGCACTGAGAGTTAAAGCAATGAGAAGTTAAAGCAATGAGAGTTAAAGCATTGAGAAGTTAAATCACTGAGAGTTAAAGCATTGGGAATTAAAACATTGAGAGCTAAAGCAATGGAAGTTTAAGGGATGAGAGTTAAAGCATTGAGAGTTAAAACATTGAGAGCTAAAGCAAGGAGAGTTGAGGCAATGAGAGTTAAAGCATTTAGAGTTCAAACATTGAGAGCTAAAGCAAGGAGAGTTGAGGCAATGAGAGTTAAAGCATTGAGAGTCAAAGCAATGAGAGTTAAAGCAATGAGAGTTAAAGCATTGAGAAGTTAAAGCAATGAGAGTTAAAGCAATGAGAGTTAAAGCATTGAGAATTAAAGCATTGAGAGCTCAAGCAATGGAAGTTAAAGCAATGAGAGTTAAAGCATTGAGAAGTTAAAGCAATATGAGTCAAAGCAATGAGAGTTAAAGCATTGAGAGTTAAACTATTGAGAGCTAAAGCAATGGAAGTTAAAGCAATGAGAGTTAGAGCATTAAGAGTTAAAACATTGAGAGCTAAAGCAATGGAAGTTAAAGCAAGAAGAGTTAAAGCATTGAGAGTTAAAGCATTGAGAGTTAAAGCAGTCAGAGTGCAAGCACTGAGAGTTAAAGCAATGAGAGTTAAAGCATTGAGAGTTAAAGCAGTGAGAGTGCAATCACTGAGAGTTAAAGCAATGAGAGTTAAAGCACTGGGAGTTAATGCACTGAGAGTTAAAGCAATGAGAGTTGAGGCAATGAGAGTTAAAGAAATGAGAAGTTAAAGCAATGAGAGTTAAAGCATTGAGAAGTTAAATCACTGGGAGTTAAAGCATAGGGAATTAAAACATTGAGAGTTGAAGCAATGAGAGTTGAAGCAATGAGAGTTACAGTGACGATCTGCGTGACTGTCGTCACTGTTTGAAGTTGACAAGTTCAAAAATGAAGGAAGTCTCACACGACACTTTCGTGCCGGCGACGATCTGCGTGACTGTCGTCACTGTTTGAAGTTGACAAGTTCAAAAATGAAGGAAGTCTCACACGACACTTTCGTGCCGGCGACGATCTCTGTGACTGTCGTCACTTTTTGAAGTTGACAAGTTGAAAAATGAGGGAAGTCTCACACGACAGCTTCGTGCCGGCGACGATCTGCGTGACTGTCGTCACTTTTTGAAGTTGACAAGTTGAAAAATGAAGGAAGTCTCACACGACAGCTTCGTGCCGGCGACGATCTCTGTGACTGTTGTCACTTCGGGCTGCTTCTGGGCTGCTTCTGGCTGCTTCTGGGCTGCTTCTGGCTGCTTTTGGCTGCTTCTGGGCTGCTTCTGGCTGCTTCTGGGTTGCTTCTGGTTACTTTTGGCTGCTTTTGGCGCTTCTGGACTGCTTCTGGACTGCTTCTGGGCTGCTTCTGGCTGCTTCTGGGTGCTTCTGGTCTGGCTGCTTTTGGCTGCTTTGGTTTTCTTGTTGTTGTCGTTGTTGTTGTTGTTGTTGTTGTTGTTGTTGTTGTTGTTGTTGTTGTTGTTGTTGTTGCTGTTGTTGTTTGCGCTGCGACATTATAGGCATTTGATAGCTCCGAAAATTATAGGCGCGATCATTTTGAGTTTATAGTGACATCACCTTGGAAACTTGGGCCCCCGGCTTGCCCGGGTACTACTGGTAAACTAAACTAGCTGAGAAGATGTGGCGGCAGGCCTGGTTGGATGGCTGCTTTTGTCTGCTTTGGTTTTCTTCTTCTTCTTCTTCTTCTTCTTCTTGTTGTTGTTGTTGCTGTTGTTGTTTGCGCTGCGACATTATAGGCATTTGATAGCTCCGAAAATTATAGGCGCGATCATTTTGAGTTTATAGTGACATCACCTTGGAAACTTGGGCCCCCGGCTTGCCCGGGTACTACTGGTAAACTAAACTAGCTGAGAAGATGTGGCGGCAGGCCTGGTTGGAAACATCAGCAGAGAGAACAATAAAGGCAATGACTGACGGTAAGTGCTTTCAGCATGACTTAGTCCCGAACAAACGAAAAACAGAAAGGCCGAGCGCAACAAATCAGCATTCTGAGCTGTTGTTTCCAGTAAGCAACTAGTTGGTGGGAGCTTTACGGTTGCAATCATGTTAGACTTGGCAAGAATCCTGCTAGTTGGCCACCTGATGCAACATCATAACACCTGAGTTTGACACCTGTCTTCATCACCAGCCAACGAGGCTGACTGCCACAAAGGTCCATGAAGAGAGTGCACCTCCAACCATCCAAAGTTGATCCGTTGGGTGTCGGCAGGTGTGCTCTCCGCGGACGTGAGTGGATGTAGTGAGTCCTTGGGTGGCAGATGGCTGGGACGTGGAACAAGTAGCAGTCTGAGAGATGGGTTTCCAGGATGAAAAGAACAAGGCTAGACTATAAGCAATGATCAGGTAATTATCCTCAACGCTAAGTGAATCAGTGTGCCACCAAAAGTATACTTGTTTTATTCTTTTCTGGGATGTTCATCAGAAGCACAGGCTGAACTGGCCATGATGTAACCCTAATTTGCTGCTGGTCCCACAGAAAAACCAAACCCATAGCAGGTGAGCCAGCAACGTATCCGTGACCAAAGTTATACATTGACATTTGTAGTTGGCAAATAAACCAACTTGTAACATTTGCGGCCATGACTTTGTGACATATGACCTGGTTGTTTGCCACTGTTCACGAAGACATAGTGCATACCCTTGCAGTTGATGGTGGTTCTCAGATTTTTCGCAACGACCTCACAGGTCACGGGCTCGGCATAGAGGTTGAGCCTGGGAGATCCAGAAGCTATGCCAGATCGAGGTGTTAGAACTGGTTCCTTGGGGTTTGCCAGTTGTGGTTCGCTTCCCCAAGTTGTGATCCCCACCAACTAGTCAGCCCAGCTTCCAACAGGTCACATCGGATGGAACGAGCAATCCTCACATGGCTCATCCCAGCATACCGATTTCGTTCATGACGTTTTGTGTAGGGTTTCCCAGGAGCCTGTCTAGTAGGGAGCATTGGAGCATCATCAATTCCTAAACATCGGACTCAGATCATACCTCATCCATGGCTCAATTTCCACAGCTCAGCATAATGTCCTGAGGTATTGGAAGTACCAGGGCACCATCCATCCCAAACCCAACGTGGCACTTCTCATCCAAACATGTGCATGGCGTTGGCTCCTCCCAGCCACCATCATCCATCCGTCCGGGGGTCACTGAGGCGCTCCTGTGACTCCAGCACCACTGCAGCTTCCGTCCGGGAACCTGTGGGGCTGGATGCCCGCCAGGAGAGTCGTACTGGGTCCTGATGGCAAGTTGTGCCGCGTAGCCATGGGTCCTGTGCCTGCAGTGTGCCGCTGAGATACTTCAAGCATATCTATTTCAGATACTTGAACCATGCCTGGGCACATGAGCTTTGCCACCATTGTTGTAAAGGGGGCGTGACATGCTCAGATCCCTACAGACAGGTTGATGCACTGCTTGGTGAATGGTCCAAGTAATTCTCCTCAGATGCGAAATGATGAGAACAACAGGCGCCCATGTAAGCGGCTCGCTTCCTGGCAGGGCAGTGCCGACCCCAACAAGGTTCTGAGTGTTGGAACTGCCAGGTGCCGGAGGTCGACCTATGGAGATCTTACGCTATGGGTAATATATAAGAATTTCTAGAGGGCTGGTGATGTAATCGTTTAGCCAAGGGTTATAGCCAGCTAATAATGGTTGATAATAGATGATAATAGGGGATTATGATTATAAGGGTCAATGGGCCATTCAGATTAGCAGAAAACTCTTGGAAAAAGAGCTCACCATCACAACTAGCAGCTCATGATACCTGGAAGCTGTGAGCTTGGTTCCAGCTTCACCTGGTATCATACTCACCTTTTGTTGTAACCCAAGAACTCTAAGTTCTGGTCGGAAGCATTGAAGGGAATGTTTCTCCATGCGCTTGTTGTGGCTCCACCGGCATGCTACCATTAATCAACGGTCAATAAACCACCAACAAACCATCAATCAACCATCATTCTGAAATCAATCAACCGCCATTCTGCCATCAATCAACCAGATTCTGCCATCAGTCAACCATCATTCAACCACAAGTTGACTATCAATCTAAATTCCAAAAGAACAACTGCACTGTGATCCGTTGTACATTGGAGTGGCTGATCAGAGTTATTCCATGTTATTCTCAGTTCATGGTTATGATACTGTATCATGAACTTAACTTCAATATACATCAATAGATAGGCTAGTAACCCCATGAAAACCACCAAGACGATCATGATCAACTATGAAAGTTGGTGTTTCTAGTCATTGTTGATAGCAACCCCTGGTAACCATGATGGTTTATTTATAGTAATTAAGCCCATGAAAACCATAGCTAAACTACTCTAGTAACCCATGCTGAATTGTCATAGAAGAATACTTGGTTTCATCGGTGTTTACCAACCACACTTGTCCATCATCAACTATGACTAAGCATCGCCCATCAAACATCACTACTGAGACCATTCCCGAGTATACTTCACCACCACTATGCGCATGATAAACCATTGGTTCCTCGGTCTCCTAATGCGCGGATCAATCAACCATTATTCAACCCTTACCTAGAGACATAAACCATTTGGTGGTTTCTCAAAATAGGGAGCCCAAAAAATGGCTGGTTTATTAATATAAATAGCTAACAATGGATGATTTGGGGGTACCCCAATTTTGAGAAACACCCATTTATGTTGATCAATGTACAGTAGATTATTCAAGAATTATCTAACCATTCATCCACATCAATCAACATCAATCATCATGGCTTCGAACAGGAGGACCGCTGTGGGAGGGCTTGCTGTTACACCACATGTAGTTTCAGATTCACCTAACATAACCTAGTAGCTCTGCTAATCAAATTATTCCATCATCAAATTCGAGTCCAGATGCAATACCATTTCAGATCATCGTGCACAATGCCCGCACAGCTGCATCGTTTCTTGTCTAACCTGTCATTCGTAAAACGGTCATATTTCAATTCAATCGAAACATTGGTTCGAATTAGGGATCAGTGAAGCCTCACTGCCATGTCGGACGCTTCTCCCTCTAAAGCTCCTGAGGGCATCTGGGTATGGGCTTGGGTGCCATGCCCAAGGGTGCAAATGGAGCTAGGCATGCCCATGCGTCGTGAAGCAGTGCCAGAGATGATTCCCAAAGCCATGGTTGAAGCTATGATTCTGCCAAAACGTGTGGCAGAAAAGAGCTGAAAAAGCTGAGGCTGAAATCAAGGGGAGCCTTGTTGTCGAGGATGCAGCGGAAAGAGCTGAGAAACCTGAGACTGAAAAGGAGAACCCTGTTGTCATGGATGCGGCCGAAAGAGGAGAACAACCTGAGACTGAAGAGGAGGAGGGCTTTCTTGATCTGGCGGAAAGAGCTAACCGTTTGCAACCACTATCAACCATCATCAACCAATATCAACCACTATCAACCAATCAATTAAAATTGGTTCATTACTCAACTGTTCCAAGCCATCCCCGGTCGACCCAGCGCCGCCAGTCCAGTCTTCCAAGGCCAGTGTGGGCGGCACCACCGGGCAGATCGCAGCGGAGCAGGTGGCTGCTGTGGGGTGACCACTCGCTGCTGCGAACGAGTCAGGTGATCAACCACTATAGCCATTGTGGTTGATATTGGGTAGTGATCAACGCCTATTCAATTGATATAGTTGATTTTATCAACTAGTCTATAGTGACCATCAATGGCTATGGGTCAATATTAAGCATCAATGATATTGCTCGATAACCAACAAAACTTTAGGGAAAACAGTTGATGATGGGGAACCAGGGGGACTAAGGGTTTTGACCCACTGCCAAATAGTTGATCACCTGACTTTTCAGGCGAATCATTGGATCCAATAATAGTCAAATCAGGTAAGGCGAACGAGTCAGGTTAGTCCCTGACAAGTTGACAGTTTCAGGGGCCCAAGTTATGGTTGGTTGAGTGGATGAATGCTTGAGAATGGCAACCAGGGGGACAATACACCAAAAATAGGGGAGAATTTTACAAAGTGTAATAATAATGATGATGCGGGTGTCACAGAGTGGTACCGCCTGGTTATACGTTGGTTTATAAGCCACCTAAGTATAGTCATATCTACTATAACTGGTACTTACCCTACTTGCATTGATCAATCAGATGACTTGGATGAGGTGAAATGATGCTACCCTTTGGTAGTCCCTAACCATATCGAACCATGGCTATGGAAAATCCACCGCAGAAATAGCTGATTTCACTTCCGGGGTTCCTTAAAGAAAGGGTGATTCTTGAGTACCAGGTAAGCGACTACCGAGGCTAATAGATTTCTGGGGAGTGAAACACTCATCGACGGTAATTCAAGCTGTTCAATGCTTTTGATGATGAAGAGTTGTGTCTATACAAGCCCTCCTTTCACAAGCAACAACTACCACTAGAACGATTATTCAATGAGAAACATCTTGAAAGTTCATTGTTGGTACTTGGATATGTGGTTTTCTGAGGAAAGATGTCGAACCTCCTATGGTCAGAGAATGGAGACATTGTGTCATGGTTTGCATGTATATAATTCTAGAAGTCAACTGTGCAAACAAATGGGTGATGAAGGTGATTTTGGAGTAGGTCAGGCACAGAAAGATCTTCCCAGTGCCATATGCACCACATAGGAAATAGGATGATTGAGCTGGTATCCTCCTCCATGAACCATCACTATTCCCAATCTTCTCCAACAATTCTAACCTCGATTGGCTAACTAGGCAATTCTTGGAAACCAATCGGTTAGTTGTTCCATCCCAATCTAACTCGTGACCAACCTAACCCTTTGGTCTAACAAACTGATGACCAACCAAACCAACCACACCTCGTGACACGAAAATATCGGCAACCCAACCTGGTGAGCCGAGGCCCTTGCACACGACGCCAGCTTCACCACGGCATGTTCTGCGGTGAACCCAGGGTACAGTGGGGCCGCTGGGATGCAAGCCGCAGCGCCAGTGGTGCTGGTGAAAACGAGGTTTTCCACCATTTGCTCACATGGGATTAGCCATTCATTAGCCATTATCAACGATCATATCAACCATCATGTCAATCATCACCTGTTGAAAGATGTTTTTCCTTGGGGTGTGTCATTGAGTGAACACCCGGCAATGCTCGAGAAACCGCCAATCATATTTCTTGATCTGGAATGCAGTTGACCCATATTTGCTTATTTGGGAGCACGAATGGTATCCTGTGCAACCTAGAGTCCGTAAACGTTAGCTACGTAGGATATCTACCAGGCAAATGGTAGATATAACTAGTGTTGAAGGGCAAATCCTCACCAGCTTATCAGCAAGGGCTACAGTACCACCTTGTAAAACCAAATGATGGCCCAAGCACTAGTGGTTACTGTGCTTGATGGAATATGAATGTTACTGGGATAAACATGTTTGATAGGTTATCATGAACTATACTACATTTCAATGATGGTTCTCAACCAATTTACAACCGGGGGGCACCGCTCTGCAGATGAATTACTTATTGCAAATGTGATTTTCTGGAACTTGCAAGTTCGCTTTCTGGAGGGTAAAGCCGCGAGATGGTGCCAGGCATCATGTGGAGGAATCAACGAGTATGATTACAAGTTGCCATGCTCAGAAGTCTTTTTGTCTAGAGTTCCCTGGAATAGCGCATATCCACCAATCATTGTTTTCATCATTGCTGGCCCTAGTTGAATTGGTTTTATACGTGTTTGTTGGTTGCTATGGCTTATAATCGTCATCATTATCATCATCGTCATTTTCATCTTCATGTTCATCATCATCATCATCATCATCATCATCATCATCATCAGCATCAGCATCAGCATCATCATCATCATCATCATCATCATCATCATCATCATCATCATCATCATCATCATGCGTCGTCCCAGCACACCCTAGCGGCAAAGCTTATCAAACCTGATTCCTACCTGCAATCACTGCGACCACGTCTTTGAAGATGGGATGGGGTGTTCCATCGATCCGTTCGAACATGTCTATGAACTAGTTCAACGAGTATGCGTAAACCGTTGGATGGATTAAGGGTTACTATAATTGATGAGTCGTATTTAATTGCAGTTATTAATGTGGATGGTTTTATTTCATGGCACTGCAATGGCTATGCTTGCAATGTTTGGATAGTATTATGTCAATGGGACTAAACCGCTTCCGTTGCAATTGTTGGACAGTATCATGAATCATGGTTGTAGTGCTAGCGGCAAACATGTGTTTATTTTCCCTCAGATTTGGGAAGGTTGGTTGATCAATTAAAGAGTTTGGGACGGGGCCACTATATAACCACCAACATTAGTACCACAGTTGACAATCGGCCACGCGGTGGTTTCTCAAATTAGGGGAACCCCCCAAATCATCCTCATTTAATCATTGATAGTAACAAACCAACCATTTTGGGGGTCCCTATTGTAACAAACCACCATGTAGTCATCCAAAGTGGACTCCTCGTTTGCTGTGCGGCGTCGCCTTGGCAAGGACATTGTCACCACGTGCTACTTGGGTGGCCTCGTGTTGAACTCCACGGCATGCCAGCGGGGAATCCGAGCGGGGAGGTCGGAAGGGTGCAGGTGTTGATGGACGATTCTTCTCAAGAACACTCATATGATTGGTTTATAGTGGCTTATAATGATTAACCATGGCTGTTTACAAGGGGATAATAAGCAATGATCATAGGGGATATACCAGCCATAATGATTTATCCTTATCAATGATTAATATAGGATGATTTGGGGGATATCATATTTAAAAAGCACTGCAATGTTTGATCATTTTGACTTGCCAACTCGCGCTTCGCCACAGCGTCGTCGGATTTTTGAACATCGGAACGTCCGAAAACGTCCCGACCACAAGTTTTGCAATTTTGACTTGCAAACTTGCTTTATCTATGTGTGAACCATTTGGCTATAGGGTCATCAGCCATCAATTATAGATCCATGGTTTGCACCTACCATGAGTGGTTGATACCACCTCATACCATTCATAGATGGGCGTTTCTCAACATAGGGGACCCAAACAAATCACTTTCTATTAACCATTTGAATCTAGTAAACCAAGCATAACTTTGGGGTTCCCTATGGCTTAAGAACCCCCCAAGCGGGTTACACTCCTGGTTGCTAAGCACTTCCCAGCGGTAAGATGTCCCATGGCTCGCACCTGGCACCGTGCGCTGAGTCCTTCGCCCTGCGCTGCTGGAAGCACTGCCACGGTGCAACTGGCAGGGCTTGATACGACACACACCGCGCAGGTGGCTGGGATCGTCCTGGTGGCACCTGAAATGATTTGGATCTTGGTGGTTGAGAAGGGCGAATGGTTGAGCCATGATTAGTTGATGTTGTGGCTAATTCCACTGGTTAGTTATGATGTTTGGTATTCAAATGCCTGATAAATGTGTGGTAAACTGGTTGATCCTGGCTAGGTCAATGGTTGATAAGCTGGTATGGTTGATAAATGAATGATAAGTGATTAGTTTATGGTTTATGCTCATGGTTATCAACGGTACACGTGATTGATGGCAGCTGATCTCTGGAATAACCGGCGACCTGGTGGATACCAAGCCAAGCAACCTGGTGGGTACCAGTGGTTATCCTCCAGTGGTGGTTTCCTCCTTTGTGGATTAATACTGAGCTCAAACCATGCAATATGTTGACAGAACTGTTGGACAAGGTTTGCACCCAGATTTCTTTTCGGTGCAGTCAAGGCAGCTGTCACAATTCTGCGTTTGACAACTGAGGAAGGAACAACACTTGATGATGCATCTTTGTAGGTTACCATGATCAACCCCTTCGGTGACTATGACGGCTGAGTTTCCCTACTGAAACAGAAAAAATGATCATATATACCAGGAAAGTCCACCAAATAATATGACATATAGTAAATGGGTGTTTCTCAAAAAAGGGAACCCAAAAAATGGTCGGTTTATTACTACAAATGGTTAATAAACTGGATGATTTGGGGGTCCAGTACTCCTATTGTGGGAAACCACCAAATAGAGCTCCGCCGTTTGGCGTCCTGCGTGAAGCATTTGTCCACCACAAATCCCATGATACCAACGATGGCCACCAGTGCCCCACCTCCCCACTTGGCACAGGCCGATACGGCACATGATGCCAGCTACACGGCCAACTGCGCCGATCATGGCGACTTCTATGGCAACTTTGAGGCACCGTTCTGGCTGCGCCACGGGTGGTTCCCAACCCCAGAAAGATGTGGTGAAAGCCTCACGTGGAGCCAACTAAGGCAGATCAGGACCCAAGAGAAGCAAAACAGTCAACATGTTGCGTGATCTTAAGGCAATATCCGCTATAAATGGCTTTAAACTATGGCTAACAAACCTGTGATAAACTTCATAATGGTCAATAAGTTGGGATGCTGTGTCGCTGTGAGCAAATTGATGCCAGCACCACTGCTGCGATCTACAGGCATCTACCGCAATGACTGCATCACCCTGGTGAAATCCGAGACCAGGTTGCAGCACTGACGGCAACCATACGTAAATGACCGCTAGAAACTCATGGGCTGAGCGTCCAAGTTTAACGGGCAGCAAATGATAGGTTTACAACGCGTTTTTACTGTAGAGCCAGTGATGAAATTTTATGGATCATACAAACCCTAGCCATGAATTACATGATTTCATTATCGCACTGCCTTACAAAGCTGCAGCGGAATCATAGCTAGCAAATCTGTGATACTATGAATCATCCTGTTCCATGGATATATGATATCTAGGATTATGGGCGTACACATGTCAAATCATGATCATCCGCAGACATATGATCAGTCATTATGATACAATATATAGCCATTATGAACCAAAATTCAATCATAGCATGGATTCACCCAATTATTCAATAATGACAGTATACAACAACCAGTTGCAATTAATCGGTATTCAGCATTATTGACCATGATTAACCATTTCCAAAATGTACTCCATTGTTTTTTCTATTTATTTGCTTTTGGGATCACCTGGAAAAAGACTACAGTAGGGTTAATAATGGTGAACTTTTGCATTACCATTGCAGTAAAATGGTTTATCCATCGGAAAACCGTTATTCACCATTCTTCACCATGGGCTATTTTCTATTTCTGAAGGGTAAGCCATTGTTTTTTTTCTATATGCAGCCATATGCTTGGTATATCCCCTACTAATGTTGGTTATAATGTCATATTATCAACCATCAACCAGCTAGTAAACCCATATGGGTGGGCAGTAATTCTTTGCCATCGGATCACCTGGGACAAGTCCCAAAAGTCACTGGGCTGCAGGTTACGTGCGCCTATGGCCAGCTGAGCGTGGACACCTCGACATGTGACCAGTGGAAGCGGCGCGGGTGATGCGTGGATCAAGGACGGTTGAGCATGGGAAATAGGCAGATGACTTCAGGGTTGTCATGGTTATAATGATTACTTGGATGGTTATAGTTGTAGCGGTTAGAATTGCTTAATGATCATTGTTATCATTGACCAGCTTAGATTGACCATGCTAGGCAATTTGAACGGTCATTGATGGTTAATGGTCAGTAACCACTAGCCAGGATTCTTAGAACCATGGTTATAATGATGGTGAATTGGTTAAAGATTACCATTTTAATCAAAGTATAAACCATGCTTATTGGAGTCCATGATGGTTCCTCAATGATTACTTGATGCTTAATGGTAGAATGATATACATATGATGGTTGTTATTGTGATGGCTGACGGATGGTGAGCACTCAAATATTGATTATTAACAAACTGATTGATGAGGGATAGTGGTGCTACAGTGCTGATAAAGCTCATAGTTATGCTTAGAACATGCTAGAACTAGTGATTGTCATTACTGATTGCTATAAGGGTTATCATGGAGGAACCTGGCAAAGCATGACTATTAGTAGGTTGCAACCTGTGGTTGGAATAGTGATCATCTACCCTACGATCCCCTGGAAGTCAAGAATCTTGACAGGGCACAGCCCAGCCCCTCATCATGGCGATTGGAAAGGCTAAAGATCTAATATTTTCCAGGGCATCATTTTGAATGCCCCGAAGGGGCATCCATTGCTCCTCGGGGCCCCGCATTGCATGCAGACAACAACGCAAATGCTGACTGGAAGAAAGTACATGCGCTTCTGCAAGCATTTGTATTTTCTATTGACAGAGGACTTTGGAAGGGAACCCCAGCCCGGTTGGAATCACACAAGTCGGTATGGGCCCATCTATTTGATGCACGAGTAGGAGGAGAAAAGCATTGAGAACTTCAGGGACACAGCAGGCAACGTTTTTCATGTTGATGGCCACATGCTCTATGCAGGGGACACCCTGTTTGCTGCCACACGGGCATGGCATTGGCAACATGGCTTCAAGGAGTCCGACCTCAACGTGCAGGTGGTCAATGCCAAGCCCAGAGCTGCCAACTTGGATCAGGACACGGCCCAGTCCAGTGCTGCATCCTTTGTGACGGCAAGCCCTTTGGATGCTGAGGTGCCAACAGCTGATGAATGCACCAAATTGATTCAGCTCTTGGAGGACTCTCAGTAGTACAAAGGCATGTCGACCAGAGAAATCATGGCGCTGTTTGCGCTTGGCCTCCGGGTCCCAAAGTCAGAGGGATGGGCCAGGTGCATTGCAAGAACTCCGCCAGAAAGATGATTCACTTCGAAAACGTTGGCACGCTGCGCAGGCATTATGAAGAGAATCATCCGCGGAGGCGCCAGCAACTGCGAGCAATGAAGAGCAACAGCCTGCGCCGGCAACTGCGAGCAGTGCCACAGCAAATTGAAGGTTGATGTCGTGGGCCCCCCCTCCGGCCCAAAAAAGAGAAAAGGTATAATTTTTTTGTTCGAGCAGGATGATGTGTTTTTTGTGGTTTGATTTTTGTCACTGCTACTGCACCGGGGCAATTCCCACGTTGTATCAATAACTTATCCTTGTTCAAGGAAGTGTCAAGTGTTGCTATTTCCTGCTTCATCAAGAAGGTGGTGGAAAAGCCCTGGTTCTGCCTAGGGGGATGCCTTGATTTGTAGCAACAGCCATTGGCTGTCATCATTTGATCATCATGATTGGATCCAAGCATCATTGGGCCAATCGTTTATGAACCAGTCACGCGCCAATCGTTGTAAAATTATTGTTTTGCTTCGATCATCAACCAACTTGTAACCATCAAACATTATCAGCAATTGACCATTAAAGATGAGACAGCACCACCATAATGATTGCCATTGAGAATCATTGAATATCAGCCATTAATTATCCTCATGTGGTTTTGCGTCAATCTTACCCATCCAAAGAAGTGGTAGATGAAAATCCCAAGCAAGGGATGTTTACTAGGGTCACTACGGTTACATGGTATTGACCCACAGGCAGGTAACCCGCAATCAGTCAGCCATGAGCCATGAATGCTTCATGAACTATGAACCACTTCACCTTCGCCTCAGCGTCGCAGCACCGAGGTACTGAGAACCCTTGTCTCAGCACAGCAATTGTGGAGGTGGGGGCACGGGTGGCAGCCGGTGATGGTCAATTCCACCAACGCAAACCCAAGGACTTTGAGAACCGCCGTGAGATGCCCATGTTTGATGATGGTCAATGGTGGTTCACGGTGTTGCTGAATGAATTGTTGATGGGAATGCGTGGTGGTTCATGGATGGTTCGTAATATTTCATCATGGTCAGTGATTTGTTCACAGTAGTTTCTACTACGTAGTGTTTGGTTTATAATGGTCAATATGCATACGTCGGTCATGTTGCAACCATCGAATTCAAGAAACAAAGAAATGACGATGGTTCACAAACAATCACCAAAATCAGCTCGCCATCCAGACTTGTTTGTTAAGTATGCTGAATTACGACAACTGGTGGTGAACCAATCTTGCCACAGTACATTCGCTACGACAAACATGTAGATTTGTTTGCAACAGAAAGAATAGTTTGTTGTGCCTGATTGATGAAATGTGTTTTGTTTTCCTCCTGATGCCAGTTTCTTTTGTTCGCCCCTTGTACAACTCCCTTGTGTCACCCAGCCCCTTTATGCCAGATCTTTGCATTCTTCAAACACGTATGATCCGTTACAAGACCTACCCTTGTAGTGCCTACCTTGCAATGCGTTGTTTTGTAGTGATGTGATGCAAGTACCAGCCCACATTGCCTGAACCAATTAACTACTAATCAATTGTTTCAATTAGCCATCATTTGATTGAACAAGTGAAACGATGTTGAGAATCACCAAAGAAAGGCTGACCGCCTCAAAATTCAAGACCATTCCTCACAGACTATCGAAACGGTGGACCAGTATAGAGAATCGCCGAGAATACACATGTTTGCGCTTGGGGGTCAGTGGTTTTAGCCAATTTTGATGAGCAAAAACTGTGAAAGAACATATTAGGCATGTAGTGGTTCAACAAAAGTCATTCAAGTGGCAGATCATTGATGTTAATCAAACAATCATTGTTAAGCATCAAGAATCACGAATCATTACAAAACATGTAGTGCAATAGAACCATTGCCAACCATCATGGCCCATGATCACTTCAGCATGATCAACCATCCTCAGCTGAGTTATACCAAGTATACTGCTTGGGATCCCAACTAACATTAACTCACTAACATTAACCAACTAACTAAGATATACCTTCAGCATGATCAACCTAACTAATATTAACTAACCATCATGTTTGCAATGCTGGCAACCAGGTCAACCAAGACTAAAGGAGCAACCATCATGAGGCGGATCCCGAGTTCTCAGCGGCCAGGTGAACGTGGGAGGTGTTACAGCCAGCAGATCTCCATCTGAAGAGGCGCGGCACAGCGGCGACCATGCGTCATCTATGAAGAGAATCAGTGAGTGAGGATGCCTCATCTATGCCTGCTCTATGAGGCATGGATCTTCATAGAGATTCAGTGGCAGTTCAAGTTTATCGACAGGCCTCCCGATGAAAATATATATTTGTTCAACTGAATCTTGTTGCTAAGTTATGTTTGCTAAACCTGTGCAGTTGAAGCGGAAGCATGACAAACATGCAGTATGAATTGCTTGAATGACAGGCTGGAAGTTTCATTAGACGTGTGTATGGGTAAGCGAGCTGCAAACTGATGGTTCCCCCGCTGGTTCGGCAGCACTTTGATCAGCAGCCGTGGGTGAATGGGAATGCACCGAATCAGCAGCCTAGAAAGGATTCCCTGCCCCCTTATCTCAGACCTTTCCTGGCACCTCCTAAATTGTATGAATTCTTCAGTTTCACCCAGAATTTCTGGATGGTGAAGGTTATCATCCATTCCTATCTACAACAATCACATAAGGTAGCTGGGATTCACCAGCCATCACTAAGCAGTCTTTACATGACTTAACATGTCTTAACATGTCTTGACTTCGATGATGAACCACTAAGCCTTGTGAACCACTGACAGATTCGTTGTGCCGTTGTGGAATCCCATTGTGTGGCTTGTGGGTCGCAGGTGGTCCATGGAAGTACCTGGACTGTTGGGGAGCTCAGGGTGATGGGGGTACTAACGCAGCAAGGGGGATAATGCCAGTGATTGCAACCGTTGATATTCGGAATGGGGCTTAGCAATTGCTAACTATCATGGTGAATAGTGATTAGATAATACTACATGTTGATAATAATTGATGATGGACAATGCAACTGGTTATAACCATTGACAAATGATGTTTAGGAATGGCTAAGAATGAGTGGCGTTATCATGGTTGGTAATGCTTAACAATGATTCATAATGAAAATGCCACTGATTGTCAGCATTGTAACCATAGTAATAGAGGATAAGTACAATGAAAGCAGGGGATTGTTAGCATAGTAAGAAGATAAGAAGGAAGAAGGATTATAGTAAGCTACTGATTGCCACCGTTGAGATTTGTTTAAGATATTGGTGAAATAACAGGGGATCATATGATCTTGGAATTGCTATACAACTTATTAGCATCGTGATAATGCCACCGATAGCGATTCTAATGGTAAGCCATGTCAAGAATAACTTAGTCAAATACATTATATGGTTGGGGATGTAAATGCCAACAAGCGGGAGTGCCCACCATACAACCATAGAAATCTAGTTGGCAGGATAGTTGGGGTTGAAACCACCAACCAGTAGAACTAGAAACTGTCAAGTCATGATGGGTTTAGTTGTCAAAATTGTTGATTGACTACTCTAGTTGGTGATTTCATTGAGATGTTTTATTTCCCCCAGTATTTATCAACAACCTTTGGTTGGTTGACTACATCTTTTCGGAGGGGTTGAAACCAAACCAAAAACCACTAACGACGACGAGTAATTGCGTAATCAGCAACACCAAAATTATTCATGAATGGTGTGGTTGAGATATTGCCATATACTGTAATTGTTTTACAACCGTAGGTATACCAACTATCCATGACAATAGAGGAAAGTTACCACAGAAAGAATGGAAGATGTAAATGGGTGTTTCTCAAAATAGGGGTACCCCTAAATCATCCATTACTAGTCATTTATTTTTTCCATTCATGCCTCCTGAGTCGTATGTACAACTCGTGGCTACATGCCAAATAAATTCAGGCTGTGAGTTAGCTACCCTGTACTGGCTGGTAGTCTGCACAGCGGTGGTGGCCAAAAGCTGTACGAGCTGTCAGCTCAACAGCAGCCAACCAGTTGCATTCCGCATCAGAGAGGGAGTCCCACTGTACTGCTCGAGTTCCACTCTTCTGAATGCGGCGCCCAAGGGAGATAAAGGCCGTCTCGATCAAAGCCCGGCAAAGACCTGGAGGATAAGCCTTTGCAGCTGCCGTCCGAAATTCCTTCTGGAAATCATCATACCCTGCCAATACATTCGTTGGGCGGGGCAATGAAGGATCCGCAAAACTTCGAAAGAGGCCAGCGAAGTCGCTCATGCCGGCGCTGCGCAGCGATGTAGGCTTCACCGAAGCGGCTCCGTATTGATACTGTGCCAGTGCATACAACTTGGCACTGGGAAGACGTCCAATCACATTCCTCTGAACTTCCGATCGCCAGATAGAAGCGAAGGATGGGTCTTCAGGTTCTTGGGGATGTTCCATCACAGAAGCGCCTCCATGGAGGACAATGTCAGTCTGTATCTCCAGGCCCTTGAACATCAATGCTGTGCCAACTCGCAGTTGGCGGAGTTCAGCAGTGTCCAAGAGTCGAAGACCCCACAATTGCTCGGCAGACCGGAGCGGACGAGGTTTCAGCTTTCCAGGAGGAGGGGGCAAGTGTCGTGCTGCCGTCCATGTCTCGCAGGGTGGGCCTGAAAGGCCATAGGCGAAGACCCCTCTGGAGGCCAAAGCGCAAAGAGGCGCACTCGCCGGTCCAAGAAGGTTGCCCAGCAAAGGGTGGATCGCTGTGTCCACCGGAACATAGTGCACCTCATACTCAGGGAAATACGAAGATGCCAGAGAAGACACCCAATGGGCGCAATCTTCGTCACGGGGATGTCCCGAGAATAGGTGCAAAATGTAAATGTGGGAGTTACCGGCACGATCTGTCACAATTGGAACACGGTCACATCGAGGGAATTCCAGTAAGACAGGCGAAGTCCAAGGCCGAAGAAACTGCCGCTGGTTACGGAAATTACAAGGGAATGGCTCTCGCAGCACAATGCGACGGCTGTCACGATGAAGCACTGGCTGCTGCACTGCAAAGGGTGGGGGAGCTTGCTCATGGAGAACCTGTTCACGTCGATTCAGCAGATGCCACATGGGTAGGTCGTCTGCAAAGGCCAGAAAAGCATCTTCCACTGTTGCAATCTGGTCAGGGTCCTCCAACGAATCAAGCAACTCATACATAGCAGTCTGTCCCCAGGTCAGAAAGGCCAGGGCTTCAGCATGCATGGCCTCGTCAGCAGAGTCATCTCGGCACAAACATGCTAACCATCGATCAGCCAGCACATCCTCATGGATGTCAACTGCATCATGCTGGGCGAGCCATTGACGAGTCGTCAATGTGAGCGCTGGTGCAAGGCTGGAGTACAAATGTTCATCGAGGTGAGCAGGGAAGGCCGCATCCTGCCATGAACTGTTCACATCTGCAAGCTTCCTCTGATGTTGACGCTCCCAGGCCGTACCTTCAGGCAGAAAATGCGGTCCATGGGCTGGCATCCAGGGCAGTCGATCCAAGTGACGGAGAGATGTGGGAATCTCTGATGCCACTGGCTGTCCATTCGGAGTCGGATCCAGCCGGGCATGCAACACAGCAAAACATCCATCCGGTTTGGCACGGGAATAACGTAAATGCTGTTGCAACCTTTGCACGGTCCAAAAGCAGCGGTTACATGCTTGGCATGTAGCAGTTGTTATGTATTGTCTTTCTTCACATCGAAGGTGATGTGCTTTCCAACGATGAGAGTTCAAAGCCTGCACGGATCCGAAGCTCTTCGAACAGGCAGTGCATTGGTGCGGTCGTGCATCGTCTGACACTGGGCATTCAGGTTCGGTCAGCAAGACATGATGACGTCGACAGACGTCAAGAACCTTCTCATGGCCTTGGGCTGCCTCGTGAACAATCTGCTCCTCCAAAATAGATCGTTTGACCAAGGCACGAATGGCACGAGCATCAGCGGGTGTAGTCGTTGCGAGCCATGCTAGAATGTCAGAAGCCTCCAAGTGGCTGCCACTCAATGGGTGATCAGGTGTCTCATCAGCAACCCAACGGAGTGCATGACGCAATGCATTCATCCAAGAAAGCTCACAGGTGGTGTCTTCTGCAGTCACCACATCCCACAGCAGGGCAGGGGCATGGGTGTACAGCTGAAAGGCATATAACACACGGAGCTTGGCTAAACGCACTGAGAGTGCAGGGAGCCGCCATCGAGCACGGAAGGCTGAGTCAGTGAGAGGGCAGTCATTCCAGAACCCCTGCTTCGTAATGGAGCGCTGCCATTTGACAATCAGGGCATCAACACGTCGGTACTGATGTGTGGTCAACAGAGGCCAGCCACCTGCCCCGTAAAGCAACACTGGCAAAATCAACAACTAGTCATTTATAGTAATAAACCAGCCATTTTTGGGGGTCCCCATTATCATCACAAAAATGCATGGATGAATATCCCAACAAGCGAGGGCCTTGCCAGGCCCTGGGCTTCGATATTTCTCGGAGCTCTCCCAGAGGGTCACGGCCCATGTCTTTCCTTTGGCCGTGCGTATTCAAACGAGAAGACGTTGGAATCCTGGTCTGAAAGAAGACAGCACATCGCCTGCAGGGCGAAGGGCTATCTCGTGACATCGCGCTCTCAATATCCCGAGGCTCACATCATTTCTGGAACCAGTTGTTTCGGAGTATGGGCTGCCATTGGATTTGAGAGAGAGGCTGGAGAGGTCAGATGATTTTAGATAAAATTTTCTTTCCGCCATCAGATGTCGACAACAATTTTCACACTATGCTTGACGCAAAGGACAGGGCTCTGTCTTGGCTTTAGAGAGCTTTATGACTCCCCACTTCTCCGCGATCGAAATAAATTCATCGCGTAAAAAGCTGCTGCGTACGGTGGGTAGATTGAATGGTTAATCCCAGGTTGAACTAGGAACCAGCTCCCAGGTCCGCAAGCCACAACAACACTAACAGCTTAGATAAAAATCATATGTGGAACGAGGGCGCCGATCTGTGGGAACCAGCTGCTTTCCCCCAGGTTTCGCGCGGACGGGTGACTAGCCTTCAATCACAAGGCTTCGGACAACATACAATTGGTCCGACGTTGCGACCTTCTTTTCCAGGCAAGGAACAAGTTGCGCAGCTGATCTTGCCATTGAAAGGACGTATTGGATTCAACATTATTTTGCAACCAACATGGACATCCGATCGACCTGGACCTCTCATGAACGTTGATTGCGAAGGTTGCATATAGATGTTTTTTGCAGTAACTTTCTTCGAGGCAGGGAGTTTCACCATGACCATTGGACGGCATTGGCCGCTGACCGCCAGCAGCCTGCCCTTGGGTTTGGGGTGGGCTCTCATCATAAGGAAAACAAATGGTCCTCTTTGGGATGTGAACAGCCAGGGGCACAGGGTTCAGAACCCATGGCAATAGGGGAGAATGGACATCTACAACCAACGTTTCAACTTGATCGTCCCACAGATTGAAATGGAGGCGACCATGGGGGGCCTGTCGTCGCAGCAATCGCTGAGCCCATGTCCCTGGGTACTGGGAAGTATCTTACGCACAGGGGATCAGAAGAGGATAATTGCCAACGTGGACCAGCATGTTGACCTCTTGATCTTTAATGTTAGTCTCGGTACGTATGACTCATTTGACCGTTTCATACTTTTCATGTGCAACTCAAGTGGTTGGGTGATTTCTACACAGTTGGCAATGATGGTCGGCAGAAGAGGATAATGGGAGATGTATCATTTACCACAATCAAGCACCCCGATTTGCCGGTAGTTTGCCAGTTTTTTATGGTAACATTGACCATGATGTTGAAGTATGGAACTACTATTGATTTCCAGTGACAACCAACTATGTCAATCAAGTGCAAATGCAAATAATACATGTGAAATTCTTCTTGGCTGCTGAACATGGCATTTTGTTGCCAGAATGGGTGTGGTTTCCAATCAAGCCATGGTACCCCCAATCAACATTAGCCGCCAACACTACACATTCAAAACCAGATATGGCTATAGCCCAGTTCAATAGCTATATCATCAACCATAAACAAACATCCGTAATTGGTAACCATAATGGAATCGTGAACCATTCATCATGGTTCTTAGCCAACATCGAGCGCCAGCACTGAACCAGGGATTTGTCCTCATCCTTGGTTTGTCTTCATGGCGTCGCCGAGGCCACATGTGAAGACATCAATTGGGACTACGCGGGCGATGTCCAGATGTCCCTTGGCAGCGTGCCGTTGTCGGAGTGCCACGGGGAGGGTCTATGGCCATGGCCATGGTGTGATCTCCGAACCCCAAGTTCTGAGGGTTGACGGGCGAACAAGCCAACAGCCATGCTCATGATTTAGGAGATGTGATGAACAGTCGGGGGTGCAGGGCTATGCTAGGCACCATGTGAGGTCCTAAGGCTTGATGGTTGATGGGGTTGGTCGGCAATGATGATGTTTCACAGTCGGTCTTCCCCACGGCAAACCATTCTGGGGCGTTTCCAACCCACAGCAGGCACACCGAAACTGAAATTGAGATTCATTTGATGATGAAAAACCATTGCAGACTTGTTTGATAAATATTGTCAACATTGTTTTGCTGAGGGAAATCCGATATAGTCCAACACTATGCTGTCAAAATTTTGTTTTTGCGAAGTACATCCGGGAAACTATGGGGTTTTGGCCAGCACCAGTCTGGGTTGAAAATGCTAGAACTTAGAACTATCATCTACAATGGTTTTATCACAATGTTTAGGTGTTATGTGGTTGATTCCCGAATGCCTACTTACTAATCATCAGCCCCATGTTGATATTCGGTGTATTAATATAATTTGGTCAGATGATACTGTTTGTTCATTACTATGGTCATCAAATAGGATACAAATGATTGTGTTGATGATATTCAGATGATACTGTTTGTTCATTACTGTTCATCAAATCCAGCACAGATAAGCTTGGAGGTGCATCCCATGGGCGGCAGAATCCAAGCTATACATCCTGGAAAATCAAAGGCTGGTGGCGCTTATGAAAGGTCAGCGCGACCAGGCTGTGCACAGGTTCCATGTTAGCGTTATGGGATCTAGAAACTACCATCACCACTGCCATCAGTGATCACTTACCGCCAGCAATCAGCATCAGCCGTTTGGGATCCACTGTCCCAGCTAAAAGTCTAGGAATCGCGACAGAGCGCTACTAGGCAGGTAGGTGGGACTACAGTCGCTACAGCAACCAGGGTTTGATGAAAATCAATGGGAGATTTGTTTCAAAACAACATAGGTTTGTTGTATATCAACATGATTTTTACCATCATAAGTGGACACCTATTTGAATTGGGAAGACATGACAGGTGCGTTGGGCTGCGATCTCACTGAGGAGCTGCGACAAGGGTCATGTGGGTACGGAGTCCCAGAGAGCTGCTGAACGGCTGGACATGGCAGTGCTCCAGTGATGGAACGCTGTTGATGGAACGCTCCAGTACTGCTTAGTACGCTTAATTGAGCGCAATGGATGGTAAATTTGATGGATGGTATGGATGGATGTTTGTTTAATTATGCTTAATTGATGGATACTCATAGATGGATGGTGAAAACGTTGATGATGATTTGAATGAATGATTACTGATCGAGTGAGGATTGATCACTATCCCGCGGATGGAAAAGTGACCACCCTGACAGCCGAATGGGTGGTACTTGAAACCTCTAGGTGATTTTAGGTGCCGGGGATATGAAACATACACAGACACAAACACATATCATTTGAGAATAGGTTGCATATTGGACATGGATACAATCGTACTGTATGGGGTATTGGCATACTTGTTGCACCATGTTGTCCGTGGAAATAGCCCATTTGTCAACCAGGACTGATTTCTGATTGATTCCTGAGTGAGTATTGTGGACCTGTTTGACCGTTTTTTCCTGACCAGGGACACGGATTACAGTAACCCCGATTTTGTCAGAATCGATGATGAATCATTCCAAAGTTGCTTCCGCGATAGAAATGTAATCAACTAATCTTGGAATAACTAAGGCTCAGGGTTTGTTACCCGCAAGCACAGCCACTGGTTGAATATGTCACGAAAACGATTTGGTTGCTGAGCAGATGCTTGCCATAGTGGCCTATTTGGCCTACCTTTCTTGCAATTTTCAGTGGCTTACTTCACCCGGGGATGACAGGCCAAGGTAGTCTTGATACTTCCACATCGCAAAAGGTGAACCTTGACCCTGGCCTAGCATCGAATGCTGGATGTTGGTTCACGTTTACATGAATGGCTTAGTACCTGTCTGGGAATAACCAGGCTCTTAAGAGGTCGATCATCCATCGTCGTGTATTTGGCCTGAAAGAGTTGTTTCTATGGCTTTGATGTTTCACCCCAATTGGTGGCTCGTCCATAATTGATACAATGGCGCCCTTGATTTACTCAGAATGTCCTTCAGGCATCTTCAGGCCCTATTTGGCAGCATCGGTTTACACATCACAACTAGCACCACCCACCAACAACCAGAGCACCCAACTGCCAGAACCCACCGGTGTGGCAGTCATGGCACACCAAGGATACGACAATTCCAGTTGCGTGTTGGTGGAGCTGGGATGTCAAACCACAGGCCACTCGGGTGTTCAGGCTGCAAGGGTGGGTATGTCCACCTGTCCACCTTGCCCAAGTTGCAAACAACTAGTCAATGATGAGCAATGACACTTGTTAATCAACGCTGACATACTGAGTCAATGATAGCGTGGTCAAGAAGCATTATAATTATAGAACTGTGAGTCAATGTGGAATGACCAACAGTTGCTATAACCATTCCTGCCTTCCTTTTGGTTGTGTTTTCTGGGCTGGTAATCCAAAGGTGGCAGAACCACCAAGCAAATGAGTGACTTGGCAGGGACAAAACTGCCATGTTACTGTATTTTGATTTGCTCTTCCTATGTTTGTGAGCCTTCACTCTGGTTGTACCGGGATATGACATCAACCTGAAGGCCTACTTAAAGCTCTCCTGTTCGAGTTGATTGCTCTACAGTTAGACAATTGCACACGCGCGCTTGGATCACTTCTGGCAAAGAGTCCATGCAAAGGGAGGAAACCACCAGGAACTATTGCATAACCCTATTGGCAATGGCTAACTGTAGCGAGTCGTGTGTTTGTGTTGTGATCAGTTTAGACACGCAAGGCTGCTAGGAAGTCATACCCAGTTGGACACATAAGTTGCCTCCTCTCGCCACCAGCCATTTCTTACTTTAAACATCATAACCCTCATCGACCATGAATATCGGACCACTTGGTACCACTATGACCGAAGCGTGGCATTGAAAACAAAATTGTCACCTTTGGTGTGCCCGAGAGACCGGGACACTCAAGTGTGATTAGTTCCCGTTTGACAGTTTGACAGCCTGCCCACGCCACAACAATCAAAAAGAGCCATGGATGATGGTCAATATCGACTAATTAGTGTTGACCATTGTTGGTTACTGCAGTTGGTTATCATTATTTTTACATGTTCAATAGACAGTCGTCCCATCGATATTGGTTGTTGCTGCTGCTGCTGCTGCTGCTGTTGTTGTTGTTGTTGTTGTTGTTGTTGTTGTTGTTGTTCGAAAAACTGCTGATTGATTGCTAAGGGACAACTGAATCACCATCACCAGCCAACAATGGTCATCAGCAATCGCCAGGTGGACACAGCATCACCGTGGGCAACTACACCTGGGTGGGTGACCCCAGGGTTGCGAGGTAACGAGGGCTGACCAGCGATCAACTCGTCACCAAGTGATGCCAGCTGGTTTCTACAAGGTGCGGCCACCAGATGTTAGTGAACTTGGTTGAAACTACCAGTTCTGGCCCGACCAGTAGCTTAGTGCCACCTAGTAAGGTAACTACCAGAGGCGAGTGGCACTTGTAACTCTCGTTGAATGGCGAAGCTGAACCCGCTTCTAGCGTTTGGGGAGCCTACCTCGTAGCTGGTTGTAACCTCCCTACAGGTTGGTACCCCTGTGTCTACCGCAGTCATACCCCGGTCGTTCGTATCACTGCTGTTTCCTTGTGGCTCGGCCCCTAGGCTCTGGTCCCCAGCGTGAACGTTGTCAAGGGCGAGAGCTTCCAAGTGGTTCCTTGGCGCTGCCGGAAAGCCGAGGAATGGATCATCAATGAATGGTTTATAAGTTGGTTAGCGATGATCAATTGATGCTTGGTGATGCGTCGTGTATGTTCATGTTGGTTAGTGGTTAATTGATAGATAAATTACTTCAGAGTGATTGATGATGATGTTTAATGAAGGATTCGTGAACGCATACGAGCGCATCTGAACGCTGGTTGATAATGATCTTGTGTGTAATGCTTAAAGTTGATGGTGATTTGTTGAACATGCCGTTCATGATGGCTCAGAGTGGTTGAGAACGGCTGGACCGCGAGAAGGATCAATATTCGTTAATTAGTGATGGTCAATAGTGGTTGATTATAGCGCTTCATTTTGGTTGGTAATGGTTGTAATTAGTTTGAATGGTGGTTAGTATTGGTCGGTGATCCTTAGTACAACATGGTTCTAATACTGCTTAGTATTGATGCATAGCGACTTGACTGTAAAAATTATCCGCAGTGGTTGAAAATTGTTGACGATGGTCCTAATGACGGTACCAATTCACATGTTGTGATGTTGGTTATGATACCTTGGTAGGATTGATACCGTAAATATCTCATGGTTTTGATATTGGCTATTAAGAGTGGTCAGTAAGTAATTGTTGAAAACGATCAACGATAACCATTAAAATGGAAAAATGGAGGAAAATGACTCATGATAGTCAATGATGGTTGACAATGGTTGGTAGCCGTTGGTTCTTGCCAAACAAGTGGTTGATTCGCCTCTGCGCAAAACCAGCAGGAGTTCCAAAATTACCACTGCAACTAAGTCATATGTTTGGAAACGGTGGAATTTCCATCTAGCCAGGTTCGAAGAACCCCTTACCCAAGTAGAGGAGTATCGCGGAGTGAAGAGAAAAACTCGTGGCCACGGAGATGAGTCAATCCACCAGTGTCGTCTGGAGTAGCGAAGTTGGCAACGACAAATCCGAGAGAAACAGCCTTCATGAATTTCTAACAGGTAAATTGTTTGTGAACAATCAATCAGGTTAGTGGTAAAGCTCAGGATCACCCGAAAGCATGGGGGATATACCAATTATAGGGGTACATCGATACATGGTTTGAGAAGCAACACCGACATCCTCTAAGCATTTAAGCTCGGCTTGCAGCAGGCAGACCAGGTCGACCTAGCCAGTTGTCGCTGGGTCCCAGCAACGGCTGATTCATATCGGTCAATGGTGGTTGGCAATGGTCAAAAGTGGTTTTGTAATGATTAGGAATGGTTAATCACAGCAGTGGTTTGTGACGGTTGATACTTAATGGTGAGTGAT
Source organism: Symbiodinium kawagutii (assembly GCA_009767595.1). Lineage (NCBI taxonomy): Eukaryota > Dinophyceae > Suessiales > Symbiodiniaceae > Symbiodinium > Symbiodinium kawagutii. The sequence goes on along the minus strand of VSDK01003534.1, from coordinate 77,129 downwards.
ACTGGTTAGATGTTTCTTGGTGGATGGTGTTGGCCAGTATGGTCCTAGATTAGCCTCTTTCTTGAGTGTCATGCTCTTTTGCCAGAGCACTCACCCATTGCGTGGCCACAAACAACCAACTACCAACGGCACCAAGGATTGCACCACGCACACAGAGCAGAAGTTCGTGCGGAGTCCCGAGGGGTTGCTGCGCACAGGTACTGAAGCAGTCCTCCAAAACCATAGGGATGCTGGTTTTGAAGATGATACGGACGCAGGTTTTTGGCCGGTAGGTAGGCTGACAGGGTAGTAATCTCTATCAAGGTTTGCTGGCCAGTTGGATGGCTGGTGCTTAGCTGAAGCTATCTGACTTTTACAAAGCTTAGTAAACTTATAAGCTGACTTAGCAGCTTGCAGCTGGATTGCCTGGTTGGATCTTACCCGGAAATGATCAGAATGTGATTGGAATTGATCTGAACCCAGGGAGATATGCTTAGCAAACACATCCCGTAGTAGGAAGGGGTGGCACCCCGTGACATGCCGATTGCCTCAGACCCTGCTCCAGGTGGGCGACATCCGAGTGACCTGCGGACGTTTGGGCAACTACTCCAGCAAGGGATCTCGGTGAAGGGTTGGCTGGGTCAGCAACAGGTGGTGGTCAAGGACTCGCAGCTATGGTGATGTTTTCAAGGTTAAGTATTGGTTCATAAGCCCACGCATGCTTAATGAAGGACTAGCTGACTATGAAAGTTGATAAATAGTTTCTGCTGGTTCTCAGTGTTTGATCATTGTTGAGAGCCATGATGAATGGCGGGAGAGGCATCAACAAAAGTTCAACGCGTTCAGGTCGGGAGGCCTGTGCTGGGAGATTCACCGGCGTCTGTGAATTCCCAGGATGAAGTCGAAGGCATGTCCTTCGACCGGTGCCCCGCAATGATTTTAGGGCATCCTCAGTTTTTCATGGCATTTTTGTGCATGCGTCTTGCTCGCGAGAATTGAAATCAAGTCAGGCACAGATTCCGCACGGTGGCGCTTGCGATTTTCGTCGTGATCACCATGTGGGCGATTCCCCTCGGCGCACTGCAGGCCTCGTCGCCGCTTGTACCTGTGGAAGCGCCCAATACAAGCAGGACCTTGCAAGTATCCAAATGGCCCGGACGAGGCCAGGAAACAACAACGAAACGATGAAGTCTTTGAAGCAAAATGGATGTTTTCCAGGGCTTGTTGCTTCAGGGATTGGGGTGGGCGTGGCGACCTCGGCCGGCTGCTGTTTCAAACGATGGAGGCCTCAAAGCGCGTTCGCTTTCTTGAAGCACTTGGGTCATCAGTTGTAGTAAATCGGTACCGTGAATGGTGCGACGCTGCTCGTCCTCAAACCCGCCGGGACCAGCAGATGTAGGTCATTGCAGCATGGCGTGTCCTGCCGTCGGAATGAGTACAGCGTCGAGGCATTTAAGGGGCCGTCTTTGGAAACGATCCTGACGAGGAATTTTTTTTGGAAACTTGGCAATTTTTAAGAGCCCTGCGTTGATGGCGTGGCAGGGATGCATCAAAAAATGGAATGCATCAAAGAAAATGGGATGCATCAAGAAAAATTGCAAAGATCTAGGTAAAAGGAAAGCAAGCAAAGGAAGCAAGCAAGGAAGCAAGCAAGGAAGGAAGCAAAGAGCAAAGAATCAAGGAAGCAAGCAAGCCTTGCAAATACAGATAGGTGAGGAGCTAAGCTGCGCCCTTTCCCTTCGGTTATGGAACCTCAATTTGCCTTTGATCCCTGGCAATTTTTTCTTGGCACCCTTCATCTTCATAAATGCTGCTTTTCCTTCTGTTTTGGGACCTCATTTTTTTCTTGACACATCCCCATTTTTTTTGATCCTCCGTCCCCAATTTTCTTTGATGCATCCCAAATTTTCTTAATGCATCCCATTTTTTTTTGATCCCTCTCTCATGAATGGCTAGCAATGATGATGGATGCTTAGTCATGCTTAGTCCAGGACTATGATGAATGACGAGAGTGATTGAGGGTTTGTCCATGGAGGTAGTGGTCGAGAACTACGCTCAACGACTAGCAATGATTATGGTTGATGATGATGGTCGCTTACGGCGAATAAGTAACTCAGCAATGAATGGTCCAGGACCATGGTTAATGACTAAGACTAGCGAATATGGCTGGTTGATAAATGTTTATGCGGGTCTTCAATACTACCAAGATCGGTTAGTTGATGTTAGTTGATGGTTCATACCGACTAGTAAGTTATGTAGCTGCTACCTTGCTTAAACCATTTTAAACCTATAGCAATTGCAGGTGGACGGTTCAACCAACTATGAATGAAAATTGATAGAAAATAACAAAAACAATTGAACATTGGTTGTCAACAGTGAGGGGATAACGATCTTGGCGTAGCCACTCTCATTGCTCTGTGCTGTATTTATGAGATACTACCAAAAGCTAGCACATCGCGATGTGACACCATGACTTGCAATTGCCGACAACAAGTGTGTTCCATCGCTCCTCTTTTTTGATCACCATCAAGGTCTTCCGAGGGGCGAGTCAAAGTCGTGGGATGTCGTCCATAAGTTTGTTGGTTTCCCCTTGCTCAATCAGGAAACTCCAAATGGTGGTTTCCCAAGTCGTAGGGGTACCCCCAACTCATCCTTGTTTGATCATCATTGGTAAAGAACCATCCATTTTGGAGGTCCCCTTATTTTGAGAAATAGACAAAGACTCTGCGATGTTTATTGACAGTTGTAGTGGTACTGGTAGGGGTTGATCATGAGAAATAGACAAAGACCCTGCGATGTTTATTGACAGTTCTAGTGGTGCTGGTAGGTGTTGATGGCAGTCCTTGATCGACAATTTCTATCAGAGGACAACATCCCATTGTGGCCGATCCGCTCAGGCGTTGAAAACTTGTGCGCGCCGAAATCATGTTCAGCAGGTGCGCAAGTGGAGACGGGAGCGAGCCACCTATGAACCAAATCCGAGAAATCATGTTGAGCAGGTGCGCAAGTGGAGACGGGAGCGAGCCACCTATGAACCAAATCCGAGCGGCCAATTGTCTTTCCTATTGGTTATATGGCTGTGGGTCAATATTAAGCAACCAATAATGAGGGATAATGACCAACCAACAATAAGGAAAACAATGGTCAATAGTGGGGAAACCAGGGGTACGGGGTTTTGACCTACAGCCATATAGCACCGACATAACTGGCTACCGAGAGACATCGCAGTGTTTCGGCCTTTCCGCGGCAGTCTCTCAGGCACGCTGCACGATCTTTACTTGACTCAGACACTACGTGGATTTTGAAGTCACTGAGTGAGATTTTGCTGTGACGTTTCTCTTGTATAAAGGTTGCACACGTTTGCTTCATTCCGTGTTAAATCATTTCAGCTCTTGACCAGAGCCCATGCTTCAGCAAGATGAAAACATGCATTTTGTTCAAAAGTTGCAGCATCGATTGAATCAGTATCAAAGCTGATTTGAAATTATATAATATAAGATACGCCATAGACTGGATTTCCAATTTGGAACCTGCAACTTTTACCTATCTTGGGCAAAAAATTGTTCGGCGAGTACCGGTACAATGGTCGACATGGCGAAGAGCAAGTAGGGCCGTAGGGTTGTTGTTCTTTCTTTCAACAGCTCAACTGCAACTGCTACCTGGGTACCATTGAACTGGGCCCGTTAATCTACTACTGAACTGTGTAATTACTCACACCTATAAGCTCAACATTTGTTGGGCATTTCCCAGTTCAATGGCTCAAGAATATCAACTGTCAGCTGCGTCATCAAGTAAACTAAGTTGTAGGTGTCCACAATATCTGAAGCCCGATGCGTGTCACCTGGTAGCGGTTTCGAAGCTCCAAACGGTTGCCACATCGAGCAATTTCACAACACAACAGCGGGGGAAGTCTTTGGTACCAGCTGATCTTGGCTGATGCTGTTGCATCAGCTGCAAAAAAGCACTGTCAATGGTCATTAAGCCCTGTTGGACGAAACTTAAGCATCGCGAAGCATTATTGACTGCCTATTTGTTGTATGACCAATTTGCTATCATCAACTAGTTGACAAGAATTAGGTGCTCTCTTCTTATTGATTGATCTATCCAGTATTTGAATCAATATTGATCACTATTCAGATATTTCTCAAAATAGAGAACCCCAAAAATGGTTGGTTTATTCCTATAAATGCTTAATCAACTGGACGATAAGAGGGAGTATCACTGTGTTGAGAAACACCCCTGTAGTCTTAGTAGTGCTTAGTGATAATGGCCTCATTAACCATTCATATTGGATATTGGCTACTCGTCTCATTCAAATTATGATGCTAGTATGGTGACCATTCATGAATCACTGGTAGGTGGCTTCAAACATTCTTTTTTTTCACTCATGATTATCAACAAATGGTCTGTTCACGGGGTGGGTCAACCACCCACCAGATTTGCACTTCGGGTTCCCCTCCTGCGGATTCTTTACCATGATTTTCCCCGTGGTTGTTACTCTAAACCACTATTGACCACTGATTTTTTGAATAACAATCACTATTTAATACATAATCACTTTTGTCCAATTCATCTTTTAGACCAATTTAATTGACCACTATTGACCAATTGACATTTAATAAAGTATTTTAATACACCAACTAGTATTAGACTAAATTTCTAGACCAATTTAATTGACCACTATTGACCAATTGACATTTAATAAAGTATTTTAATACACCAACTAGTATTAGACTAAATTTCTAGACCAATTTAATTGACCACTATTGACCAATTGACATTTAATAAAGTATTTTAATACACCAACTAGTATTAGACTAAATTTCTAGACCAATTTAATTGACCACTACTGACCAATTGACATTTAATAAAGTATTTTAATACACCAACTAGTATTAGACTAAATTTCTAGACCAATTTAATTGACCACTACTGACCAATTGACATTTAATAAAGTATTTTAATACACCAACTAGTATTAGACTAAATTTCTAGACCAATTTAATTGACCACTACTGACCAATTGACATTTAATAAAGTATTTTAATACACCAACTAGTATTAGACTAAATTTCTAGACCAATTTAATTGACCACTACTGACCAATTGACATTTAATAAAGTATTTTAATACACCAACTAGTATTAGACTAAATTTCTAGACCAATTTAATTGACCACTACTGACCAATTGACATTTAATAAAGTATTTTAATACACCAACTAGTATTAGACTAAATTTCTAGACCAATTTAATTGACCACTACTGACCAATTGACATTTAATAAAGTATTTTAATACACCAACTAGTATTAGACTAAATTTCTAGACCAATTTAATTGACCACTACTGACCAATTGACATTTAATAAAGTATTTTAATACACCAACTAGTATTAGACTAAATTTCTAGACCAATTTAATTGACCACTATTGACCAATTGACATTTAATAAAGTATTTTAATACACCAACTAGTATTAGACTAAATTTCTAGACCAATTTAATTGACCACTATTGACCAATTGACATTTAATAAAGTATTTTAATACACCAACTAGTATTAGACTAAATTTCTAGACCAATTTAATTGACCACTATTGACCAATTGACATTTAATAAAGTATTTTAATACACCAACTAGTATTAGACTAAATTTCTAGACCAATTTAATTGACCACTATTGACCAATTGACATTTAATAAAGTATTTTAATACACCAACTAGTATTAGACTAAATTTCTAGACCAATTTAATTGACCACTACTGACCAATTGACATTTAATAAAGTATTTTAATACACCAACTAGTATTAGACTAAATTTCTAGACCAATTTAATTGACCACTATTGACCAATTGACATTTAATAAAGTATTTTAATACACCAACTAGTATTAGACTAAATTTCTAGACCAATTTAATTGACCACTATTGACCAATTGACATTTAATAAAGTATTTTAATACACCAACTAGTATTAGACTAAATTTCTAGACCAATTTAATTGACCACTACTGACCAATTGACATTTAATAAAGTATTTTAATACACCAACTAGTATTAGACTAAATTTCTAGACCAATTTAATTGACCACTACTGACCAATTGACATTTAATAAAGTATTTTAATACACCAACTAGTATTAGACTAAATTTCTAGACCAATTTAATTGACCAATGACATTTAGCTGTGGGTCAAAACCCTGTACCCCTGGTTCCCCTACTATTAACCATTGTTTTCCCTTTGATTTGGTTGGTCATTATAAGCAATTATTGATGGTTAACATTGACCCATAGCCATTTAATTACCATCAATATTTTACCATTGTTCTGTACACCCGCCGCCAGGCGTCGATCTCCTTGTCACCTTCCGCGGGATTTCCAACAGCATCACCACGTCACTCGTTGCGGGGGAACCGGCCGGGGAACTGCCGTGCCTGTACCAGGTGGTCACTAGGGGAACTCATTCGTTAGCCAAGTTGGTTAGCTAAGTTTGGTTGGCTGACTAGGGTAAGTATCAGGCGGCAGATACAAGTATAGTTAAGTGGTTGGCGGTTGGATGGACATGTTTTATTTCCCCTTGTATTCAGGATTGTTTGGGATGGTTGGTTGGTTGGCTAATATTTGCTCAGAGGGTTTAAACCACCAACCAGTACAAGTAGTAAGTGTCAAGTCTTGATAGGCTTAGACAAAAACCGCTCATCGACCACTATGGTAGGTAATGATGCTCAACTAGTTTCTTTATTGATGATAGTCAATGATTATATCATGTTCAATAAGTATTATATAAAGGAAATAATAGGATATTCAACCCAACCAATAAGAATGTTGGTTTATATCATTGGGCTTAGGGAATAGCAACCAATAGTCATGGCACATGTGTCACCACAGTGTCACCAATGTTGATGGTGCCACCGTGGCAGCCGTGGACGTGCCCCATGGCATCAGTTGGACGGTTGCAGATGGTGGTTGTTGGTAGGTCCCGGCCTGCAAGTGATTCAGCAGCCATGACTCAAGCTATCAAGCAAGTGGCTGTTTAAACCACATAGCATCAACCAACTCTAGTGGCTTGCTATAGAAAACATTATCAAATGGTATACACCAGCCAAATAGTGTTTGAATAGAGTGGCTTGTTAAACTACTAGTGGCTATCATTTTCCATCCTTGACACCCAACCAGTTCTCAACTGCTTTCAACTCATGAAAGTGGCTGAAGTGGCTGGTTAAGCTACTAGCCAGATGCACCACCCAATGATTCCCCAATGAAGCATCAGCCAAGCATCGACTGTGCCACGTGCATCGCGGGCAAGCGCTTCGCTGCTGAAGTCGGCACCATGTTGAAGCCGGCAATGTGATTTGGAGTAGATCAATAGCAAGAAACGGTGATACACATGTGATCTACAACCAACCATTGCAACCAACTATGATAGTAGTGATAGTGAATAGGTTTGGCAACATGTGATGGTGATACAACCAACTATTGCCGTGCCTTGTCTTTTTTTGCGTTTTTCGTTTCATCAGTACCAATCAGTTGCGATTATTATTGCACTTGGTGGTTTCTCAAAATAGGGAACCCCTCCAATCATCCATCATCCATCAATAGTCATTTTTAGTGCTAAACCAACATTTTTTTGGTACCCAAATTTTGAGAACCCCCCCCAATACATTTGTTGTTGTCCGCATTGCTGTCCAGCCTATCACCTGCTATTTGCCACGATTGTAGGACCAGTCTTGAACACCGTGCAAGAAATATGTACGCTACGATCAATCAGTATGTGTTTAGCAATAAACACCCATACAAGAACTATGAATCCATATTCATGGTTGATATCACATAAATGGTTTCCATCATAGCAACATATTTATATATATAGAATATTATGAATGGGACTATTGGCCAACCAAGATATACAGTAGTTCTACCACCATTTGATATAGTTAATCAGCTAGTTGGCCATCATAAACCATCAATAGTCAACCCATATATGAATAGTGCGGCTATTTCCTGCTACCCATTGGGACCGGCAACCATAATTTGTCAACCCTGTTGCCATTATTATTCAAAAATGTCAAACATCATTAAACATTATCAATCATGATTAACAATTTCACCATTTACAGAAATAAACCAACCATTTTTGCTGGTTCCACTACATGTGTGTTTCTCGAAATGGAGGACCCCCCCAAATCATCCTTTACAAACCATTTACAGAAATGGACCATAATAAACCAACCAGTTTTGGTGGTTCCCTACAGGAAGAAACCACCACCTGAACGAACTACTGTGCTTGCTATGCGACAGTCCCACCGGTCCCAGGTCCACAGGCTTGGCTCATTTGCAAACAGAGACCACCACCTGTGAATCCGTGAGTGAGGCGTGGGCCAAAGGACTACGGTGTCCCCCCACATGTTACAAGCTGGTGAAGATTTGCCATTGAACTGTGGTTAACTATGATTAATACAGGCACATGATGATTGGAAGGGAATCAAGAAACCATTAAGCAAGTTAGTTGTATTTTACCATTGGCCTTTACCCTCACTGTAAACCAAGTAAGCTAACCAGGGGGTCGGACACACCTTGTATGCTGCCATTTGTGCTTGTATTCGTATATACGAAATACTTGCAGGTATGCAAACAATGTGTGCCTTATTCATGTAGATTTGTAGGCTTACATTTATATGCACTCATTGATGTATTTACACTTGAATGATGTTTTTTTACACACCACGTATCAATTCACATTTTTTGTTGCACTGCCATGAATACAAAATGATAGATAGATTGACCAATGATTGTCACGACCTCAGATGGGATGCAAGGTCCTTCGTAAAGTGACATCAACAAATTCCAAACATTGAGATTTTGTATCCTATTGGAAACGAAACCCATTCTGGCCAGTTGTAATCTTCATATTCCAAGACGTTAACAAATAGCGTATTTTCAAGACAGTCCCTGTCCAATGAACATAATCACACACCCACCATCACTGTCCATTTTCCCATCAAATATCTTCATTGACATATGTGTATATAAGTATGATTGATCAGAAACAAGGATAAAGTATGGTCCCTTTTTGCTGATAGCTACACATAGAGCTTGTGTTCGCAAAGCTTGTACTATAACCCACACAAGCAATCATGTAAAATTGATTGGTTCATTGCAAATTTGTAATCATATGCTTCACAATTAGCTGATACTTAGCAGATTTCTTTTGAAATATGATCCCAAACTCGCTAATCCCAAACCAATCCATCAATCACTCTGCTACCCAGACATTACGCGTCAATTGGCTGATTTACTCTGAAATTCCCTAGGCATTCCCTAGATTTTACATCAACTCTCCCAATCAACTCTGAAAAAAAAGGCTGGTCCCAAACTATTTTCAGGCCAATCAACTCAAAAAAATCAACCTACTCCCCAACTCATCGAATCATAGATCAGCCAACGACCCGGCGTCAGGTTCTGCGAGGCCCCCGTGGGGCGCCTGCCAGCTGAGAGGTAGCGAGGACTCTGAGACTGGTAATTCTGGCACTAGTGGTTCTACTGTAAGATTTTTGTTTCGCCAATATTTGGGGAGAGTTGATTGGTTGACTTGCGCATATTTTTCATAGGTGAAACCACCAAACAGTAATGGTGAATGAAGGTTGCGCTCAGGTTGAAAATGATTGGCCAAAAATGCCTCAAATGAGGTTTTTGGAATGGCTGACTGGTGGCACGCAATGCATAGTGAATTGTAATAGTTGGATTTCAGTTGTTCATGATCAACCACATATCTTGATTGGTGGTTAGTAATGTTCCATCATGGGGTATAGCAACACATAGCAAGCAACAATAACTGCTGTTGATGATCATTAGTGGAAGACGCATTTTATGATAAACCATGCATATTTGTCGGGGAAATCACCAGTTGATGGCGGAACTATTGGTGGTCATGCATATCTTCCAATGTTCATTTTATTCGCACTAGGTTTTCGGAATGTATGTCATATTAACTGAAATTACACAAAAAACTAAAGGTGAGTCCGTTTGTGGATACAGGCTACTTGTCTCAACTAAGGGTCAGTAACACATGGTTGATTCGGTTCAAACATACCGTAACCTATAGTTTTTAAACTTCTGCGGGTAGATTTAGGGTAAATCGAAATACTAAAAGGCTTTTGGTAAGTCTAATGGATGTCAATTTACCATGTTTGTACAACAATTGTAAAGCTAAACCACTTTGGTCGGGTGTATTCCCCCAACCATGTGGTGATTTGTTGGGATTTCCCTTGGAAATCCGGCATTTCTTGGCATACCGCCGCTGGCGACACCACCAGTGGCAGGTGACCTGCGTATCGATTGTCAATACGGCGAGCAGATCGTTGATACGTCGCCGACTAAGATGTGGAGTTGGGATGAGCTGGGCTGGTGGTGGTCGCCGATCAAGAAAGGATCGATGATGTTTTGTTGATGGTTGGATTCATGATTACTTTGGGATTGTTGAGTGGTTGATGGCTGATGGCTGATAGTTGGATGTTTGTTGATGGTTACCCTTTGGACAAGGATTTGTTATTGTCATCATCACCAGCTTTGACGTAATCAGCTGAATTAATGCCTGGTATTCTTCTTTCTCAACCATACACAGCACCAAAAGCCATGCCACTGTTCGCCAACCTGCAGCTATTGCCCTCACCCCCAGTGATGGGTTTCCAACCCTCCTTAACTGATCAGCAGGGCTGCGTCCAAGGTGAGCTACACCACCCTGCATTGCTGATTTCATCATCGTTTATGCATAGGGGATGCAGGTATAACAACCACCGGCATGCTGCAGGGATGAATCACTGGTACCAGCATCACATAAGAAAAAAAGTAGACACAAGCACCGTGACAAGCAACTGGCAGTATGGCGAAACTGCTGGGTTCTAGCTCTCGGTGCTCCCATGGCTGGTTGGTATTTGGGTTTATCATAACTGATTGGTGGTTGGGTTGAGATTTTGTTGATTTTCCCTGGTAATTATGAACAAATGGTTGGTCGACAAGCATTTTTTCCAGAGGGGTTGAACCCATCGACCAGATGATTACTTGGGATGGTTGGGGGAGCCGTGATTTTGGACACACAAGCATATCTACTCGGCAACCGAAACTTCTCGTTTTCGTGAACCATAGCGTGCTGTTCACCGGACAGCTAGGATGTGTATGATCAACGCTTGCAGGCAGTATTGGTTGCTAAGTCTGACCTCTTTGTAGAGGTCGTGATTTGCGCATTTGGTCGCTCCTATATATTTGCGTGCTCTTATTTCCAATCAGAGATGGCCGTTGGCTGTTGGACATAATCTTTAGGAATCGACCAATCAAGCGGTCAGGGCTGCCGCATCCCTACTTGTTTTTACGTATTGAATAGTCATTCAACGTTGATGCTTATTGATCATCATGAACTAGCCAACCAAACCGGACTCTGTAGCTGGGGCGCTTGCAATCCAGCCAGCATTGATGTTTAAGGACTTCTGAACAACAACCCAGACCATGTCACATGATACGGTAGGCCCCAACAAGATCCAAAGAGAGTAAATCCTCCCACAGGGACCAGTGGCATGCGTTATCATGTTTGCCTAACATGGATTTTTTGCAAGTATTGAATCATTACTAGCCCATGATAAAAATCCTTGTCAGCCCTTATCGTGGGCATTTTCCCTGCAGCAATTCAACCAACGCTGGTGATAATGTTGATCATGGCTCATCAATTACTATGATCCTTAAATGATTCTGGTTGTTTCATCAACATACCAAGCCCTGGATAATCCACCCCAAACCGGTGCTTTTTCCACCCTTCAAGTCATGGTTAATCAACTACCAACCCATGGTTCATCCACCATTTACCCATGATTCATCCACCATTTACCCATGATTCATCCGCTTGAACCCATGATTCATCCATTATTAACCCATGTTTCATCCACTAATGATTCACCTATGGTCAATGCTGATTCTTCATGATCCCATGGTGCCCTCTCCTAACCGCATACAGCGCAGCGCCCTGCCCAGGTCTTCTTGTTACATGGTGTGTTTGCCCTCCCGACCTGCTACGGTGCCAATGGGTTGACATCTTTGGGGAGAGGGTTTCGGGCAGATGTAGCAGTCCTGGGAAGGGAGTTGGACATCGCTAACCAGTGTTCTTTTGGTTAGTATCCAGTATTTGTGCTGGGCCTTCACTGATTGTTACAGTTAATTATGTACAGTACAAAAGTATATTATTAGCGAATTGTTCCGTTGTTCATATGGGTTTTGATGTTCTTTTGGTTGCTGGGAGCTACCATTGATCAAACCATACATCATAAACCAATGGGGAAAGTGGCTATCATGGTCCAGTTCCTGATTGATCAAAACTGGTTGTTGATGCTGGTTGGCCACGCTGACGGTTCGTCCTGGATGGTTTTTGAATGATCACTCAACATTAAACCATCAGATCACTTAATGTTTAGTGATCACTTCATTAATGTGTAATATTAAACCATCTAATTAATTGGTTTTTGAATGATCACTAATCATTTGGACCATATTGAGATGGTCATCACTTCACTGGTGTCATCCGTATTTTTGTTCACCATAGCCCTGCCATTTCCCAACGAACACGGCACGGCAGGTGGTCTTCGCTGGTGCCACTCGCACCATTGCCACACCGCAGGTCCCGGTGGGTTTGGAAGAGGTAGGATCAGGGATGGGCAATTGATGATGGTGGATGATGGTGGATGATGGTGGATGATGAATGATGAATGATGAATGATGATGATTGATGATGATTGATGATGAATGATGATGAATGATGATGAATGATGATGATGATGATGATGATGATGATGATGATGATGATGATGATGATGATATATAGCCAATAACATGATGGGTATAAGAAAGGCAGCCACCAGACAACTAGCATCCACCACGGTCCAAAGTCACCACGGGGTTCCTACATCCTTAGACCCTTGACCATCAAGATGCAGCTGATCATCAAACCAATAGTGATTATCATCCATGAGATACAGGTATATAAGATGTGTTGCTTTGTTTTCAGCTGATGGTTTTCATACACTAAGTTTTTAGACTATTTGATATTGGTGGTTACTTGTTAACAATGATAGATTACTGGTGACTGAAAATATATCCCATGTAATGCTTAATAGTAGGTTGTGAAAGTTGACACCTAATATTGGTTCCTCACGGATATTGATTCATTCGTCCTTAGCCATTGTTACCATAGCTACAAGTACTCACTATATAGTGGTTGCATCTTCGTAACTCGGGAGCGTGTCGGTCGCAGTGGCGAGTTGGCTACGTTACCATCGTCGACCGGTGGTCAGACCACGAGCAAATCCTGCGAGAATTCCAGGAAGTTCATCAGATCGGGATCCAGATTCGCAAGCCTTGTGCCGGAGCAATCCTTGGTGATCAGTTCAGATCTTGGTCAGCATCATTACCTTGGGTTGTGGAGCGACTGGCACCGTTTCTGCGTCATTACTCATCGCATTACCACTATTCCAGCCATTATAGTTATTACAAGTGACACTGGTTAATAGTTATTACTATCAATTCTCATTATAGCGTAGTTACTATCAGTTCTTATAGCATCTTATAGCTATTAGAGCCATTACGATAGCTATTGCCAATCAATTGTAGCTTGTGCATCCAATCCGTCGTACCTTTCGCTTTGCAGGAGCTGGAAGATGGCAAAGGATTCTTCAAGCCTTGCAGTGACTACGGTGGCTACGAGGGCTTTGCCCGGATGCCCAGTGAGGGACGCGATGGTCGTGCTTGGACCGTAAAGCGGATGGCGGGCTGGGGGTAAGAAATGGTGTTCGTTCAGGGCTGAGTGATGGCTCATAGTGCTCAATAGATGGTTTGGCCAATGACTGGCGGCGAATGATTAGACTAGCATGGTTAGGTAATGGATAATTCACCAATGCCGCCAATGGTACCAACCATTTAAATTGTTAGTTTATGTCAATCGGTGGGTCGTTGATAAATGTACAACCCTTGACGACTGATTTCTCAATGAACAAGGGTGGCTATGACCCGACGTAGTTGACGGCTCAATGGCCAATTGATGGTTAGCCAATCATTATCGAACTGATGGTCGGGAGTAATATTGTAATACGTAATCAATCGCAAATTAATTTTGAATGGTTGACTCATGGTTTGTGAATATGATCAAGACTGGTGATTAGCAGTGGTTTTCTGCGATCCCAATGGTCAACAGCCACAAGCTGCCGTGATATACATTATACAATTGTGATTGTTAAGCCTTCATGAATCATCTATCATTTATCATGGCATCATTGACGGTCATTGATGTTCATTAAGCATCATGCACTTATCGATGGACCCATTAGCTAGCAGCATTCCCTCATGAAATATCCTGTATTATCACCCATCATCAGCAATTGTCGCCAACCATCATCAACCATCAGCAATCATTCTCATACATGATTCATTGAATCATGTCCATCATCATCATCATCATCATCATCATCATCATCATCATCATAATCATCATCATCATCATCATCACCACGATCATCAACCATCATCAACCATCCATCATCATTAGCTGTATGCCAGTCATCATCTACCAGATGACTTGCCATTGACTTGTGGAAACCTAGAACCCAACCATTGTCAGCCATGAACCTTTGCCAAGCATGGGTATTCCCAAAATATCCCAAAATTATCAACCGCCATTTACCAAGTTACCATACATGTTCCCATGCATGTTCCCTAACCATCTATGAATCATAGCTAACCATCTATTAATCAACCATGAATCACCATGTTCACCATCATTTGCAAGATGAATCAAGCATTAATCAACAATAACTGAACCATAAAGGTCATCAATCAACCATTTATTATCCATTAATCAGCCATTTATCAACCATTAATCACCATTGATCTGCCTTAACCATAAATCAGCCCTGTTGTTGACCTCATCCATGGATCATGACTAACCCTGCAGCACTTGTTGGATGTCGTTGGAAGCTCCGCCCCTGAGATCTCCGCCAGCTGCGCTGCTGGTGCCCTGGAAGTGGACGTCTCTGCCTGCCAGTGGCGTGGACCAAGCTGGTTGCACTGCTGGGGAATACGTAGCTTGTGTACGTCGTTCCTGTAGAGTCAATGGTTAATGGTTAACTAGTGATGATGATGATGATGATGATGATGATGATGATGAGGAGGAGGAGGAGGACGGCAACCGCGGAAGCACAAGGCGACATGTCACAAGCACCCAATGCAAAAGTTGCAGTGCCTGACTTGATTGCAACGCTTGTCCACAGAGTGTCTGGGAAGTGGTCAATGTCTTTTGAAAGAATGGTGCTGGATGCAGTTCACACTTGCATCAAGGCTCTCTGCCACATGCAAAACAACGGCGCCAAAGTGCAAGGTGCTGACAAGTAGAACGAGTACCCCAGGCATTGGTTCCAGTTGCTTGAAGAGCACGCCCAGGAGGGGCCCCCATGAGAGACAAGGGCGAAATCTCACCATACATCTTGCCAGAAGGATCTGCAGCACGCCAGCTGCGTTGAAGCTGTCCGCTGAGGAGTGACCCTGCGAAGCGAGCTGCCTTCTGCCAGGGCTGCTTGCCTCAAGGCCAAACCAAGCTGGGGGATTGAGCGGCAGGCGTCGCGTGGCTCATCACGGAGGCAATCTCAGCATACCTCCGGGTGAGCAACACACTCTGGACATGGATGATGCTGTCATGGGACAAAGATGAGCGCACCCTGTCAGAGCAACAGGCGACTGGCCTAATTCACCCTGGGCAAGCAGCGCCTGCTCTCGAGTGGGCATACCGGCACACCTACCAAGGGCGCAGGTTGATAGCATTGGCAGCATTTTTGCCATGCACGATGCTGCACCATGCACTGTATGCGCACTGGGAATAGCTGCGGTCTGCTCCTGACTGCAGCCCCGAGTGCCACGAAGACGCGGGCAACGCGCAGCCAATTTTCGGCGTTCACTGCGAGCCGATGATGATGATGATGATGATGATGATGATGATGATGATGATGATGATGATGATGATGAGCTGGTGGTCGGGAGGAGCGATGAGCTTCGCCAGGGGGATCCTGCTCGACCCTTTTAGTGGCGGAGCGGTGCCAGGGGCCACCAAGAGGGTTCCAACCGGAAGGTGGTAATGGTTCGTTCGTGATGAAGGGATGATGATAATGCTTTCTGATGATTAACTAATGATTGGTTTGCTAGTGGTCCGTCCGTGGTTGACTAACGGTTGAATACATGCCGAATGAATGATTTTGTAATGTGCAATCATCATTTAGTGGTCTAGCATAACTGGTAAGCCGGTCCAAGAATAATGGTTGATAATGGTTCACGAGTGATGATCATGGTTGATTGAATGAGTGGCGAAGCATGGTTAAGCCATGTTGTATGAATGGTTTACATACAGCCTGATGCAGCCTGTGCACGGGACGGTTGGGATATGATTAGCCACGAGGATAAAGTCATCCACTCAGGTCGGAGGGACCCCCAGTCAGGGCCAGGCTGGGACCGTTGGAGTCTGATTGCCACTGCAATAATGAATGGTTAAGTATGGTTTGTGGTGGCTAATAGTGGTTAGCAAGATGATTGAACATACACACATTTGGACATCTGGTCTAGGCATTTCTGACCATCAACATGATTGACATTTCACAATAATCAACCTTACCAACCGCCAGTTACTTGTTGCACAACCTGTATAGTTGCTGGGTAGTCCATTCACTAGGTTTTTAATGGTTCGCCATTCGCAACCCGTACCACCAGCATCAACCTGTATGAACCACCAGTTTCTTGTTAGACACAATCCTCATGGTTAATACAACTGGTTCTTCTCAATCATCATCAACTACAGTAGTTAACCAACCAGTTGTATAAAGACCAGTTGCAACCTTGAGTCAATAACCAGTTGGTTAACAACTACAATCAGTTGGTGACTCTGAACCCTCAGTGGCGACTGAGTTTGTAGTCGGTCGATCTAAAACACCTGAGCTACTGAGGGGCCTGCCTTGTCCTGCGGGCAATGCCATGGCTTTGACGCTCTACGATGCCACCGCCAACCTGACCTTGACACAGGAGACACGGGGTGGTCAAGGATGGGATTTGGTGATCAATGAGTCAAGGATGATCAAATGAAGTAAGGCAAGATGGTCAAGAATCTTGAATCCGTGATTTAAGTGCTTTGGTCATAGAAAGTAGTAATTTGATCATGGAAAGTGCAATGGATACTAGATAATAATCTAATTATATAGTGATGAGTTTGTTCATCAATGATAGATGGTCAACACGTCACTGGGTGATTGATCATCTCATTTGGGTTGACCAATGGTTTAATCATTCGCTCAACCATGGTGGACACTCTTCCCAGCGAGTTGGTTTCATCGTCCTGAGTCTCCGCAACCAGGGTGAGTACAGCATTCCTTGTCAACTAAGAACTGTGAACCACAACTCCCTGGGAAGCTAAGCTGGAGCTTGATCATTAATACAACTAAGTCATCTCAAAATGGTTCATAAGCATTAAGCCGCTTTCCAGGTAGCTTGCCAGAGAGAGCAGTGCCCATCATTAGCCCGTCTTTGCCACCTGTCCCTTTCGGGTTTTGATTCAATGTCCTTTTCTGAGATCCGCAGTTATGCTGTCGACATTGGTTGATTAGTTGCTTGCTGGGTTGCTTGCCAAGCCCAAACCATTTTTTTTCCAGTACCATGGTGCAGTGTGTAGCTAGGTAGCTCTTCATGTCATAGTTGTTCTTAATCAATGATTTTGGATTTTCAGTCTTTTTTAAAGACGATGCTCATGGGAACATATCTTGGATGGTCCATATTCAAGGGAATGCGTGAGAATGATAGTTGGTACGGATGACGATCATTGTTGAGGTTACCCAGCTCACTGGTAGACATATCGCGCGCACCTCAAGGGATACCTGGAACTACTCAAGTCGCAGGATGGTCCATTTGTTAGCCATTATTTGAAGCGACAATGAAACATGATATCACCCTCAGATTCCTACAGCAATGGGGGAAGCATATCCCAACTTGCGCCACCCTGCACTTTGTGTTGCCAAGGCTGACAGGGAGATCTGTTAAGCGACACGCTGTAGGCAGCCCTGGCTAATCGGATTGATGAGAAATCTGCAACCCTGGGTTTATGAACTCATTGATTCCCTGCTTGCAGACGTTTCCCTGATGAAACCGTAGTTTGCCATTTTCACTCAACCAGTGATGGATCGATTGCAGCTCAACCATCCGAACGCCGCTGTGAAGTCACATGTTTTGGTGTGGATATATTCTAGCTGGTAGTTTTAAACCTGTTTTGCTTTCCACAGTAGGTATTAGCAAATGGTAGCTTGACTAATACTTTTTATAGGGGGTTGAAACCACCAACCAGATAGATGATACGGCCCAGTTACAAGTTCCTACCTGGACGGGACCACTGGCCTGCTCAGTGGCGATGGAAAAACTTGAAGCCGCGCCGCTAGCCGTGCTATGCTATGAAAATCAGAATAAGTTTGTCATGATTTAAACTATACACATGGTGGTTTCTCAAAATAGGGGTACCCCCAAATCATCCATTACTAGTCATTTATAGTAATACACCAACTATTTTTGGGGTTCCCCATTTTGAGAAACCACCACATGTACAATTATGCCTATGCAAAAGATATTTGTACAGACGTATATATATATATATAAAAGTATATGTTTAAAAGGTTGTATCTATTGATGCCCATCATTACTACATGGCGGTGTATATCGATGGATGATGTTTCACAAGAGTTGTTACTGATGGTTGTAGTTCTGATTGATGGTTGTTCATGACGGTTGATGACGGTAAATCAGTTCGCGTGAGTTTCATTGGAGGTACACAAGGAGGGCTTTGCCGACGATGAACATTGGTTAAGCACTGCACAAATTTCTGTTCAGGACTGGCTTAGATGTTGCATATCACTTTGCCAGAGCCATTAGTTCCAGAGAATTATGTGATTTTCCATAGCCATTTTGGCCCAAATTCAATTCGGGACTGGTCGAGTACGTTGATGTGTTGAGTGCAATTGCCTTGACAGAAAATGATTAAAATCAACTTGACTTTACCGAGTGGTCGGAGTGAAGCCCTTTCACTTCCGCAGTTCTCTACTGAAGGGGACTTGAAGATTCGGGCGCAGCAGATTTTAGGACAAAGGTTTCTGAAACTTATTGCTGCAGACGGACATATCGTGGCCGATCCTGAGAAGACTCTGCAAGCTACAGGGCTTAAAGATGGAGACCATGTCACTGCCGTGTTGCTGCAACCGAAGGTTGCGGCAACAAGCGGTGCCTTTGCACTTTGGTGCAACGGGTGCGACGGGGTGATAGCATGCGGCAATCCCAATTCTGGCGGCAACAGCTCTCAAGTCCAAGATCAGCTCCGGAGCGTGCAGCAGCTTCAAGCCACGCACTATGCATTTGCTGCCGTTCTTGCAGACGGGTCAGTTGTTACTTGGGGCGATCCAAATTCTGGCGGCGACAGCTCCCAAGTCCAAGATCAGCTCCGGACCGTGCAGCAGCTTCAAGCAACAACCAAAGCATTTGCTGCCGTGTTTGCAGATGGGTCAGTTGTTACTTGGGGCCATCGGAGGGCTGGCGGCGACAGCTCTCAAGTCCAAGATCAGCTCCGGAGTGTGCAGTGGATTCGAGGCGCGGAGTTTGCATTTGCTGCTGTTCTTGCAGACGGGTCGGTCATTACTTGGGGCGATCCACATTGTGGCGGCGACAGCTCCCAAGTCCAAGATCAGCTCCAGAGTGTGCAGCAGATTCAAGCCACAGCTGAGGCATTTGCTGCCGTCCTTGCAGACGGGTCGGTTGTTACTTGGGGCAAACCAGTTGCTGGCGGCGACAGCTCTCGAGTCCAAGATCAGCTCCGCAATGTGCAGCAGATTCAAGCCACGCACTATGCATTTGCTGCCGTGCTTGCAGACGGGTCGATTGTTGCTTGGGGCGATCCAGATTCTGGCGGCGACAGCTCTCAGGTCCAAGATCAGCTCCAGAGTGTGCAGCAGCTTCAAGCAACAACCAAAGCATTTGCTGCTGTGCTTGCCGACGGGTCAGTTGTTACTTGGGGCGAGCCAAATTCTGGTGGCGACAGCTCTCAAGTCCAAGATCAGCTCCGGAGCGTGCAGCAGCTTCAAGCAACAACCAAAGCATTTGCTGCCGTGCTTGCAGACGGGTCAGTTGTTACCTGGGGCGATCCAAATTCTGGCGGCGACAGCTCTCAAGTCTAAGATCAGCTTCGGAATGTGTAGTGCAGTTTACGAACTTTCACAGTTGTCACGAATCTTCTGAAAAGAATTGAAAAGAAGTGTTCACAGTGTTGCGAAAACCGTATAAAATCGTCGGATAGGTCAGAGAATCGACAACGAGCTTTAATCTTTGTGCATTTTGTAAGGTTTCAATCCGAGCAGTTTTCTGTTTGACATGTGCAGCCACTCTGGAATGCCAAAGAGGTGAACAACCCTTTGCGAATGAGAAACCACAAGGGCCTGCCCTTTAATGTTTCTGCTTGCTTGAACTTGATTTAGTAGGCTTTACAATCCAAGCCGTCCATGTTTTTCACTGATCGGCACAGAAGTAGTGACTTCATGAAACCAACCAGTTTTCTAGTTGGATTGATGATGATTGATGGAAAAATGATGAAACCTTGGATGGTATAAGTATGAATTTTTGTGTGTTTTAACCATCATTTCTCACCAAGATTGGTTGTTTGGTGGTCAACCATCCTAGTTACTGAGACGCCGGCTCTGCCTTCAGGACTTGGCTCATGGCAGCAGCAAAGCCTTCAGCTGCAGCGATGTGAACTCGGATTATGCGCGGGAACCCAACGATAGCCGCATGGGAGTTGGCCGACCCCGGGTGTCGCGGTAAATGGAATGAGTTGCCAAGGCTGGTAGCCATGGTGAACTGGGGGTTCACCAACCTTAGTACGGGGTATTTAGCATGGTTATATCCTGTGGAACTAATGTCATTTCCGCAAGGGTTTAAAGGCTTGATCATGTTGGTCACTTCCATTTTTGTTCAGCTGATGAAAGAACATCAAGAAAAGGATACCTACGCATTCTGTGTAAAACTCTTGGATGTTGCAGGCGCTGTGAACTACGGCCACTCGGCTCTGCCTTACGTTCCTCGCAATTTGAATAACGCAGCATTAACAGACTATACTCACTGGGATTCAAGGGGGACGGACTAGTGGGATACTTCACCCTAGTGACTCTAGTGACTAGCCTGCGTGCCCATCGTC
The DNA here is from genome assembly GCA_009767595.1 of Symbiodinium kawagutii. NCBI lineage: Eukaryota > Dinophyceae > Suessiales > Symbiodiniaceae > Symbiodinium > Symbiodinium kawagutii. Next base: position 55,867 of record VSDK01003534.1, on the reverse strand, counting down.
AACAGGTGTTCATCATTATTATGACTTGCTATGTGCCAGCTTTTTCCTTGCCAGAAGTAATCAAATTAATCATGATTCTGAACAATCATTAGTTTGGGTGTTCTTTTGGATTTGAAATGAAATTCAAAAGTTGTTGTAGCATCCCCTTCGTACTCCTCCCAGCGTACCCACATTCGGCAGCTTCAGAGCATGGCTCTTGAATCCAGATGTACTTGGAACCCAGTCTCACTAGGTTGTTGACCATGAGTTTTGTTTTTTTTGAACTATTCTAGTTTTGAAAAAAAGTCAACAAATTGAATATTGTCAGGTTGGTAATCAATATTGTCAGCCGAAGAAGAAAATCATAAGTTGCACCAATCAGGGATCTCGGTGGCCGTGAAGCCTGAAGTCTTTGGTTGAGATCTCTGCCCCATTTGAGAGGCTGCTGCCGAGAAGGAGGGGAGTGGCTGCAGCGCAGGCCAGCCACACCAATGAGCTTCCCATACTTTCACTGTGGTTTCTATCTCGGTGACTGTCAAAGATCGCGGTGACCAGAAGTGTGTTCCTGATGTGGTGCTCTCGGCCGACTGGCTGACCTTGAAGGCTTTTTACTGACCCTCCCAGTCAGCCGATGCAGCTGGATGCAGCTGCAGCCCATGCAGGTGTTCTCTGCAGACTAGGAACTCCAGCATCGCGCATCCTTGACTCTACTGTTTTGTATCTGACCGATGCTGGCAAGATCTGCGAGGATTGCAAACAGTCTTGCAAACGCGTGGGCGAAGACCCCAGCTACCATGGTGACAACTTCGCCTTGCTGTGTGGCTACCTCAGCTCACGAGTTCCTTGCAGGGATGAGGCACATCCGGTGGATCACCGCAGTCCTCTTACTCAGTGCCGCGCGCTCAAATCAAGAAGCTGAGTACCTGGGCTCGCGTGCGTTGGGTTTCCGGGTCTTGGGGATTGGTTTTTCTGAAGGAGTGTTTGCCACACATACTTGCCAATATGATATGAAGCCAGCCTGCGTTGCGCAGCTGATTCAGGACAGATAAATGTGTTTTATGATTGCATTAATGTATGTTGCAGATAGATTGAGAACTTGCTATCAATGTCAATGATCATGAACTTATTTCAAACTACTGTAGGTCGTGGCAATCAACTATTGTTAGTAAAATTAATTATGACCAAATCAAGACCAATTGTGGTTAATGATTCTTTGTGTGTAGATTTCGTTATACTGCTTACTTACCTCGACAGGAGGACGATATTGAGGGGGCTGGATGGCTGGACCAATATCTTGCGAAACATGCGAAAACGCCGGACGGCCCTGTCACCGCACTTTCCCAGTTGTCAGTAGCGAGCTTGATGGCTGTCACGCTCAGCTTGTCGACCATGAGTTCGGGTGTGCATCCACTGAAGTCAACCAGCATCAACCATCAACAACCGTGGTTGTGAAAAGCCCATGAACGATCAACAATCAGCCATAGTGATGAACCATGGTTCGCTCTTATTCATCAATGGCGCCATAGATGTAATGTGGCCATACGTGTTTGATAATCTCGCTGGTGGGTAATCTTTTTGAAGCTTGATATGTTTGAGGTCACAATCAACCAGAAATGACGAGCTGTGAGACTCAACGGCGCCATCAAGTCAAGGGCCATGTACGATGTTCACCTACCTGCGATGGTTGGTTGTGATTCAAGGCATCAAAATGTGTGTTTATCAACCAGCTGGATGCAAAGATACGCATTGTGCAACGCAACCAATGATCAATGTGTTCAACCCACGATGGTGTGATTAGTTCGAAATGGTTGATCAGTAGTTTGTCTACATTTAACCAATGATCATTTTTTCAAACCAGTAATGGTTTGGTTGGTATTTTGACTACTTGATTCAACCAATCATATTCAATCAATACTGGCCGATCTTCAACCATTTCAGCTAGCCATCATCAATGGCAGCCAGTAGCAATTACGGTGGCAGTGGTAGCAGTAATACCCCAACGGATAGTTGATTTCGCCATGAATTTGCATCCAACCATTGTTTTTTTATAACATTGTATAAGTGATAACCATCGGAGTTTGTTGACCATTCTTAGCAGCTCGTCCAGCACCGAAAAAGCAGTTGATTTTCAGCCTGGCCAATTGATTTAACGACAGTTTTATCACTGATAACCAATTACTAGCTGGTTGGTGGTTTCAAAGTTGAGTGATGATTAACAAATGGGATAGGGGATTCTGGTTGGTGGTTCTAAACATTTTTGATTTTCCTCAATATTTGGGGATGATGTATTGGTTGACTAACTAATACTGGTTGGTGTTTTCAAACATTTTTATTTTCACTACACTCCGGTAAACTAACGTAGCAGTGGAAAACCCACCAATTATTAATGGTTTCCCAGGGTTTCTCTATAGAGTCTAGTGATTTTCCATTACTATGTTAGTTTACCAGAGGGTAGTAGTTATTAACAACTGATTGGTTGACGAATATTCTTCACAGGGGACCCACCAAGCAGCAGCCCTTGGCTGCCGTGAGGCCGGTGAAGCGACTCTGAGCTGCCAAGCGCAGGCCGCTCAGCTCGCGTTGGCGCTGAGCGCCGGTAAGCGTCGTTTGGAGCCAGGAGTCGTTAGCGCTGGTGGTTTCATGGGGTTTTCTTCAGGGTTTTATAGGGTTTTTCTTGGATTTTTATAAGGTTCTTAATAAGGTTTTATAAGCTTTTTATAAGGTCTTTATAGGGTTTATACATTGTTGTTTAGGGGTTTATAGGGGTTCCTAGGGTTTTGTAAAGGGTTCTAAATTGATAACCACGAATAATGGCTAGTGAAACCAGGGGCCAACCTTGGGAACTCATGGGTTTATGATGAGTAATGGGTTAATAATGTTTAATGATGGTTCATAACTGTGAATAAGGGAAGAACCACCAACAATAGTGGTTAAACAACTACAATGGTTGTTGGTGAACCATGGGAAACTAGGGGATTTTCTTTGGTTAGCTACATGCTTAATAGTAGTTAACTACGGAGAAATCCAAGAATGTGCTGGTTGGTGGTTTGATTGGCGTTTTTTTTTTTGAGGATTGCAGTGGTTCATAAGGGATAACAGCCCAACAATAACGGTTGAACATCTACTAGTTGAAACTATTTAATATTCCCCAGTATTCATAGATGGTTGGTTTGTTTATTTTTATCTTTGACAAGGGTTGAAACCACCAAGCAGCCAATGTTGGTTTGAGTTATGGTACAGGCTCGTTAGTAATACTTGTAAATGGTGTGGGGTTTATTGTTTGGTACTGATGAGTAGTTATTTTAGTGTAGGTTGTAATGATTAGGAAAGATGGTTTTTGCTGGTTTTAAGTGTACAATGCATATTATTGATGTTTGTTTGGGTAGTGGTCACATATACGTAACTAAGAATCGTTTCTTTGAACCATGAGAACCACTAAAATTTAAAGACTACTGCCAATTGTTTTTATGTCAAGCGTGGTTATTAAGACTGGTTGTTGGAAATAGTTCTTATTGGTGGTGCTTATTGCTAGTAAGGATTGTTAGTGACTGTTATTGGGAACTGTTGCTAGCGATGCTTGTAGATACTGACTATAAAATGTTGTGAGTAGTTATAAATTATGGTTGTGAACAACGGCTGGTAAGGGCTCTTAAGAAAGATTATAGATTAAGAAGCACGCGTGGCTTGAAATAGTTTGATAGACAAGCACTAAGAGGTTTCAATTGCAAATGTTGTTTTGTGGGTGTAAAGCATTATTGATGAGTAGATGTTGATTATGAGATTGTTTGTGGAAGATAAATGCGAATAATGTTTGAGTACTGGCTGATGGTGATGGCTATGAAAGTATTGGGAAAACTTGGTGGCCGTATGTCCTTCCAAGGAAGGCCTTCTGGCCCTGAAGTGTTCAGCTGAAAGGAGAGCTCTATCAATGACTGCTTGGGTCACCTGGGGTCAGCCGCAGGATGTCTCACTTGTGACGGTAGGACCTCATGTCATCCGAGATCTGAGTCAGAGTAGTAGAGTGGATGGCAGGAGTCTTCATCTTGTGACCGATGACCTCACAGGTCTGGACTATGCTTGAAGGAGGTGAATCGGTGCAGAAATCATCCTCGAGAAGCTGCAGCCTAACGGTGATGCAACTGGCTGCTATGTGACAAGGACAGATCGGTGCTCACTAATCGCCTCAGAAATCGATACTGCTGGTGACGCTCTGATGAAGATCAAAATGCAGCTGATCAATGTTTTGAGAAGACCCCACAGCCTGCAAGACATGAAGGCAGTTCTCAATGAGTCGCTTGGTCACTGGAGCTGAGGATGTGTGCTGGTGCTTTGGCAAGTGGTGCTGTACAGGTGCTCTTTTCTTGGTGAGTCGAGGACATGCGGCCTTTCTTGGGCCGCCAGCCCTGCAGGCTGGCACTCACCTTAGTCTCGTGCCATGGCCTTGTGTAAGCTATGGCTTTGCGAAGGGTACACTCCTCAGCTCTCGAGATCAGACTAGCTGCGTCCTCGCTGAAGTAGAGCTTTTTGGCGCTGATGCATTCAGTGCACCTCCTCATCCAGGATTAGAGGAAGAACAACTCCACTTCTTCAGTATCGTGGTTTCTCACAATGCGGGACCCCCAAAATGATGGATTTACCCCCAGCCATTTTCAATAATGGATGGTTCAGGGCGCGACAAGCCAAACAACCGAAGACGTTCGCATGATAGGTTCGCATGTTGGAAACTCAAATCGCTAGCGTTTTGGATACGCACCCATATGGGTGTGTCCAGGTCAATGGTGTACCCCTGTAGCTGGTCAGTTTCCCTGGCTATGAACAGCTGGATGCTTAGTAGCTACCACTGCTGGTGGTCGATATGTCTCAGCAGTTCAGGCCTCGCCTTGATGTCATGTAGGTCAGGAGTGTCATTGGCAACAGTGGTTGCAAGTGGTTCAGTACCATTGTTGACGTATCATGAAGCATTTTTTCTGAGGGACCATCCGTTGGTATACTAATCGTTGACCATATTATCCTCATTACCCAGCAGTGTTGCCAATGATTGTTATCAACCACTGTCATTGTTCTCACTGATACCAACGATTGTTATCAACCATTGTTATCAAAGGTGGTTACCATCAATGGTTGTTACTACAATTCTTACCAATCCTCATTACCCATCATTGCTACCGATCATTGGTGCCAATCATTCCTACCAATGACCTTGTATTTTTAGCGGTGATTCACGACCCTGAAGCACTATGAAAACAAGCGGACGAATCCGAAATCAGCCAGCGAATGCTGACCGCAATCAACCCCATCAATTTCCAGATAGCTATTTCTCAAAATTGGGAACCCCAAGACATGGTTGGTTAATTGTTTACAATTTATAATGAGTGATATTGGATGATTTGGGGGACCCCTTGTTTTGAGAAACACCCAGATTCTTATCCATCATATACTTTTATCAACCATTTTTTTAATCATCATTGTCCAGCAAATTGTCCAGAACCACCATTTCACCATCAACCTATCCAAATCAGGCGCATCATCAACTCAGTCTCTATCATTTAATCCTCATCAACCATCTTACGCATCATCACAAACCATCAATATCCAGATTTTTATCCATCATTACCAACCTGCTAATGATCTATATACTAAGCATCATCATCAATCATCAATCATCCCTTTTAAATCACAAAAAATGAATCAAACATCATCATTGATTATTCATATAAAAATCTTTAGATTATCATTATTTATTCATTAAAATCATTCCCCATAGCTATTTATTTATTCTATTATTTTTTTCTTATCAGTATTTAACTGGGAATGTTGATTCAAATCACCAATCATCCCTAGTAACCCATAGCTTCACCCATCGGCAGGTCTTGCAGCTGGAGAGCGCTTGCAGCTGCCAGGCGCGGGGCTGGCCACGTGGATCACGGATGTGACATGGGGTGAAGGCTGGGAAACCATGGGTCAAGCTTGGGAATCCATGGGTGGATGATGAGTTAATGTTGGTTGACGACGGCTAATGATGGGTTAATTGACTTATTGGAGCCAATGATGGTGAATGATGGTTAGTCAATGAAGGTTAGGATGGCGAATGGTGATTAAGGCTGGTGGAGATGGTGAATGGTTAATCGGTGAAAAAAAGTAAACCACAGAGTTGCCGAGATGATAGTTCATGATGGTTAAGCGATGGTAAATGGTTGGCTATGGTTTGTTAGTGGTTGCTGGAGAAAATGGGTTCAAGTCCATGGGTTTCTAGGGGATGGTTGATGAATTTCATGATTAGTGGTCGGTTGATTGTGGTTGCCTGCGATGAACAAGATCATGATTCTATCAATAATACGCACAGCAGGCACAAAGTAGCTCTCAAGCTTCGTTCCAAGAGGCTGGAGATGTGCAGGATGTGACTCTCGGCTTGTCTGGATTCGTTTCAAAGTGTGATTACCATGAGCAGCTGAGGGCCTTGGAGGAGCGCGTCAACAGACGCATCTTGCAGTTGGAGCACCAGCTCGCGGAGGAACGCGGATACTATGCTGGCAGTCCTATGTATATTCATTTTGCAGCAATTCCACTACTGCCATCTACTGCCAGTGATGGTGGTAATATAAGAAGCGGTGGTATGTGGCATTTTTCAAGCCATGGATTGTGATGTTTACTGGCTGGAGCGATTGCATTGATCAATGATAATGGTTGGCAATGGTGATTATATGCATGTTAATGGCCAGGTAGTTCTGAATAATGGGTTTGTAAAGAGTTAAGTATGGTTATTTCTAGTCTTGGTGATTATGAGGATTAATGGCCAGTCAGCGATTAACAATGGTGATTATGAGTCTTAAAAGGGTTTGAAACCAATTTGTAATGACTGTTGTATTGCCATTGTTGTTCCACTAATAGCTTTGATGCCAGCGCAGCATTGATGTTGTATTGACATTGTTGTATTGGCATTGTTGTGTTGGCATTGTTGTTCCACAATAGTATTGAATGGAAGCTGATGGCAATCATTAGTTGATAGGTGAGGTAGTAATGGTAATCAGTTGAACTGCAGTGGTATTCATGGCATCCAGCATTAGTAATGGTACTATACATAGTTTTACTACTCGCTAGAGCTCATACCATTTCACCCATTGATATCCATCAACAATCACTGATTAATGGTCACTGTTAGTAAAAGTGATTGGGAATGGAAACCAATATTGGTCAGTTCTCTGAGGGATGGATCAACCGCATGAAGGGATATTTGGAACCATTGATGAACCATTCGTAAACTATTATCAACCCAGTGGCAGGTCATGAAATTGTTAGCGATAAAACATAGACAATGTTCACCGGTAACGATTCCCCAAAAATGGTTGGTGTATTTTTAGAAATCGTTAATAACTAGATGATTTGGGGGTACCCCTATGACTTGAGAAACACCAATTTCTGGAAATTTACCATTTTTAACCAACCGTTGTTGACAACAATCCATCAACAATTTTTATAAATGGCTATGGGTCAAAACCCTGTACCCCTGGTTCCCCCACTTTTAACCAATGTTTCCCCTTTTATTGGTTGGTTATTATCCCACAATTATTGGTTGATTGATATTGACCCATAGCCAAATGGTTGGTACCCTAATCTCTGTTGGGTTAACAGTGATCCTGGGCCAACCGACCAAGCCACCCAGCTCGCCACGGCAGTCGGAAGCCTGCAGCACGGCTCCGTGCCCGGCGACGGGCACGTTCAGCGTCCAGTTGCAGGGCGGCCCAGTCGAGCTGCTGCGATGGGTGACATGTGCTGCGGTTGGCAGCCAAGTAGTGGTCATCATTAGTGGTTGACGGTTCTTAAACATTAGTGGTTAACTGACTAGTGGTTAACTGCCTAGTGGTTAACAAATTATTGCTAATGAGTGGTTAACTGTTAACTGTTAACTCATGGTTAAGTAATTTGGCTGATGATTTTAAACATTCTTTACTTTCCCCAGCAATCATTAACAAATGGTTGGCTGACTAGTATTTTTCGGGGTTGAAACCACCAACCAGACATACTTCCTAGGGTAGTACAAACCAGGTGAATAATGGCTGATTTGGTCAACAAATGGGGTTCATCAGAAAGTAATGAGGAGCAATAGTGGTTTGCAATGGCAGATCCATATCAAAAGGCCCCCATGGTTTGATTGCAAGCCACCAGTCATTCAGTTTCTTTCTAGTCGACTGGTAGGTTGCTCATTTGCATGGATCCCCCTTTTCCTACCTTCAACTGAAAGTACTGGCTAACGATGGTTAATCATTACTAGTAGAGAGTAGAGGTTGGCTATGGAGATCCATATTTGTGAACCCATCCGGAATGACCAAGAAATGTTGAAGATGGATAGCAATACCAAGTAGTGGGTAATCATGGAGGGATCAAGACCAAAAATGCCGGAAAAAAAATCGTTCAGAATGGCAATAATCACCAACTTGGTGATGATTCGTGGGAGATCCAGTTGTGAACGAGCAATCCAACTGTTCATTTGGGTTGGTAGAATCACCAGCTTTTGATGGGGAAATAAAAGCTGCATTAGCACGTGAATCTCCTATTACTTGGTTAATGGTAGGGCTGATTGCAGTGTCACTCACCCTGATCAACCTAGCTGTTTGGCTGACCTGATGATTGCCTCGTAGATACAATCCAAAAAGACGGACTGGTCATCGTTGGTTTGACCCTTGTCAGTGTGGTTCTGGTTGTGGATTTCTGTAATAGTTCCTCTTCCTTTTCTTTTTCCTTCCATTCCGCAATTAAATATCCTCATGTTATTGCTGTTCGCTGTTCTTCCATTTCTTGTGTTTTTGCTTTTGCCGGACTCATATTCATCATCATCATCATCATCATCATCATCATCATCATCATGATCATCATCATCATCATCATGATCATCATCATCATCATCATCATCATCATCATCATCATCATCCTCATCCTCATCATCATCATCATCATCATCATCATCATCATCCATGTGGAATTAAGCATCATGGCCGTTATCAACGGTGAGTATTTTCAATATCTCAATGTTCGATTGCCAACCTGATATCCTTTTAGTACCCACTGGCATCCATGATTATCCACCATGAACCATTCATTAGCCACCGATAGCAACAATTCATTATCATTTGCCATTAAACATGCCAATAATATCCAATAATGATGTTGTTCATTCATGATGTTATTATTTGCCATTAAACATGCCAATAAGTAATGTTGTTCAATAATAATTAACATCATTAGCATTAAGCAGCATCCTATGATGTTGTTGTTATTGCCAATGCTACTCTAAGTTTAATGACCATCATTGACCAACTCAGTCACCATCAATTTGCCGCCAATTAACGACGAATCAACCATCAAGTAAACAATCAGGAACCCATCAGCAACCATCATCAACAAGGCACTAACACTTACTAATCATTGATTTGCCATTCCTAATCATACTCCACCATAGATCAGCCATCAATGTCGAATAGCCATCATGAACCATCACCTGGCCAATGACTATCCCATGATTTACCCATCATTGACCATCAAATCATCCCTAGCAACGGTTTCACCCATGGTTTAACCTCTATCGTTAACCCATCACTCAGCGGCAATCATCCCTAGTAAGTATAATACACCTTTTTTCAGTAGTATAAGTAGATTCTTAAGCAGCAATAATCCCATCATCAGGCTATCATTCCCCCTTGGTTTCCCCATCATTTCCCAGCTGCACGGCATGGATCGGTCGCCAGGAGCGGTCTCCCCGTGGTCACCCCCACCTTGGGCGAAGAGCTGCAGAGCTTGGCGTCCGCCACGCGCAGCTGTGCCTCCGCCCGGGGCGCTCAGCGCCGTTTTGCACCATGGGAAGCCGGGGAAGGGCACCACGGTGGGCCCAAGGTACCATGGCTTGTGGATATCTATGGTGAAGGATGGTTAGATGGCTAGTTGATGGTTAGTGAACTTATGGTTGACCATGGTGAATGTTGATTTGTTTCTGATGATTGGTTTTGTTGACTAGTTGATGGTTAGTTGATGGTTGGAATGATCGGTGAATTGATGGTTGAGTGATGATTTAGTGTGGGTCGAGTGATGTTTGGATGATGGGAATTTTTTTGGCTAATCATGGTTACTGAGTTCGATAAGAGATGATTAGTAGTTGGTTCATTGATGGTTAAATGGATGCTTAGATTGATTGTCAAATAGATGGTCAATTGTTGATTAAATTGATGGCTAATGATTAATCAATTGGTGGTTGATGGTTAATTGGTGGTCCTTTATGCTCAATGACGGTCATATAGTTGTCAGTGAATCGTAAATAGTGCTTGAAAGTTGTTGATGAAATCATTGCGAGGTGGCCTGTAACGAATTCGTGGATCAATGCCAGCCATGGCCTCAGAATGCTCCTATAGCAAAAGTTAGCACCTAGGCTATCCACTAAGCACATGCCAGTGCCAGAAAGCTGAAGCACTGCAACACAATGATCCAAGAGCGCGATCAATGGAGAGTTGCAGGTGCTGCGATCGGAACCTTGAATACTGCAACATTCATGACATCCTCAAGGCCAGGGAGGTCAGAGACTACACTTGCCATGCAAAAGAGTGATCTACTGGCAAGTTGCCACGTGGGAGCTTGTTCCTATGACAGGCTTGACTGTGGCGTTTGAGCGTCCAGACACAATTTTCATCGGCACCCAGCCCCGGTTTGCCAAAGGGGCTGGGCATGTTTGGCGCTACCAGTTGAGTTATGATGGAGCTCAGCGCATATATGTATGCCTCCAGCCACGGAGCACTACACATGAAAACGATGTATGGAGTAAAGTATATGACCTTTCGAAATGCTGATAATGATTCGATCATAAAGATCAACAACGGTCAAGCTTACTGGCCAATGATGCTCAACAATGGCCGATGACGATGCTGGACAAGCTGGTCAACAACCCCGTCTCCGTTGTGCTCAAGCCAAGCTTTGAACAAGATGTTGCCTTAGATACCAGAGTCTGTTCATTTTAGGTCATTAAGAGCTTTATTGGTGGAGTTGCTATGAGTCCCTGGTGAACATCACAACTAGAGCTGTTCATGTTAGGTTAAAGGGGTTCAGTCTTTGATAGAAGCCATTGGCAAAGATGGTCGCCAACAGTTTTGCGGAGCACAAGTTACGACTCAAGCACTTGCTGACGTGTAGTTCAGTATTCGTATTGGTTCTAGAAATCACAGGTGTTTTTTATTACCGTGATGGCACCATGTTTGCACTATGTTTGCACTCTGAACTATTGTAGGGTCAGCATGATTCTACAGCCTGTTCTGTTCAGCCTATCGTGATTCAGATTATTGGTTAATCATTAAGGCATCGCAGCATTTATAATAGTTTAATGATGGGTTTACCCATAAAACACCTTGTTTACACGCAACACACCTGATTCTCGCCTATAAAACACCTGGTTTACCCAGTTACCCATTAAACACCCATTTTGAGCGCAAGAAATGATGCTTTTTTTGGGTGCAACCCAGTGACACCGCAAAACGACTTCAGGCGGTGGAAGGTCATTCCGGCGACATCACCATCCTCTGCTCCGGAGGCCGTGCCGTTTCGTGTTGTTGGCGCGTTGGAGGAGACGTGGCGACTGGATTTCTCAGCACCATCCATGGGAATAGCTGATCAACTAGGAGCATCAGCTCACTAATGTTGGTCTCTGATTAGTGTAACCCCCCCCTAAAGTAATGAAAATAGATGAAACCAACAGGTAGATACTAATCAGAAACCAACATTATTGTTGAAAACGGTGGCCAATCTCATTGACATTTGTTTTTTGCAATGGCTGATTCGTGGGCATTTATTACACCACATGATGAAGTTCATTGACAGAGCCAACACTGGTGAGATAACTAGCATAGATCTAACTGCTGATAAATGACCTCGACAAAATCGAAGAACAACCAGTTGATGCAATCCAGTAGCGGACAATAGCACCACTTATCCAAACTCATATGCTTGGCCAGCATAGCGAAACAGCGAAGATATCACCAACAATGAAGGCTTTGATCCAGCCATGGCACAAGCATCCGGGACATGGATAGAAATCTCCAAAGGAAGTATTCACACTAAACTCCTCTGGTTGGCGAGTGAAACCAGGCTTTCCAACGTGAGGTTCCGAAGAAAGGCGAGACTCCAACCATGACCCTGGAGCCATTTGGCTACTTCACAGTGGTGCACCTAAGGGTTGAAACTCATGGTGAAGTTCAAGGTGCCTATCATGGAGGTGTAAACGGGGTGATCATAAGCCATGATATCAAAGGTAAGGAGCAACTCGTGGGGGACTTCTTGGTGAAGCCAAGCGCAAAGAATTGATGATTGATGGTTGATAGTAGGCGATAAGAACCAACAAACATATTAGATATACCAATAGTATATAGGGCTATGGGCCATGGGTCCATCTTGAGCACCTAAAAGCCATGGCTCGTAGTTCACATCCTAACAGCTTAGATTGGTCATTACCAGAGGATGTGAAGTGTTGGGGTCAGGGGCCCTTGGCCCACAGCCATCTAATGGTGAATTATTTTGATGATCGCTCATAATGGATCATAATTGGTAAAAGTTGGTGAATGATTGGTTGATTGGTTAATACATGCTGATCATTGGTGAATTATTTATTAACAACTCAACTTCTTGATTAGTCAATATGTGTCAACATTTTGCGTAACTTCTTGGCTGATGAATGATTGGTTAACAACTTCTTGGTAAAGATGACGCGACCAGAGCGACTGCAACGCTCGCAGCGCACGCCAGGTGTCTTGCAGGCGGATACTTCGCAATGCCGCGCGTCCCTTGCCTTCAGCGGGGCGCAAACGACTGGCGATGGCGGGTGGTGGCGTTGTTTGGCTCACCCTTGGTGTCTACTCCGATTGGTGGCGTTGTATGACCCAATGATGAATCATGTTTGATAGTATGTCGATATAATGAAAGTATGATACTTACGCAATGGTCATGTACAGGTCAGTGGTTGTCCGTGGTTGATTGATGGTAATGAACACCTTTTATGATGTAAGAAATGTGTATGGTAAATTATGTATAACTGTATAACTTCTATATAATGCTTGTGTGATACTTGTACGGTTTTTATGGGACGGTTACGGCAGGTTATTCAGGTTATTGAACGGTTGATGGTTTGGATGCCGGTACGGGTCACGGAGCATCGCCAAAAGTAGGCAAACACCCCTGGAGGATAGACTGGCCTGCTCCTTCCAGTCCGGCGCCAGGCAATCTATCGATTCCACACAGCATAGCGCTCAGGGTCATGCCATCATCTTGGAAGACGAGAGGTTGGTACCCCTACTCGCTTGCACTACTGCCAATGCGTTGTGTTGGAAGGACCATCTTCAGTTGGACATGTGTTGTGTGATGCAAGCAATTTGGCTGTCCCAGTTGCGTTTCAAACTTGGCCGCGCCTCCTGCGGGGTAAGCAAGTCCTGCTCTTCGTCGATAACGACGCAGCGTCAGCAGGACTGGTCAAGGGATACAGCCCTACAGTCGCTTCTGCCACCTTGGTAGGCGAGACGTGGGATTTGGTCGGCAGGCTTGCTGTCGATCTGTATATTGACCGGGTGGAGTCAAAGTCCAACATTGCGGACGGACTAAGCCGCATGGACTTACGCCTGATGCACACCAGATTCCCAGTGATACTGCACTGTTTGCAAAGTCCTTCATCTGAGTCAATTCAGCTCTCAACATGCGACTAAGACAATACTGCCGAAGAAGCGACCCATCGCTGCCAAGAGGATGCCTCAGAAACCTGTATCTTGGCCTTCTGTTGACTGGAGGTGAGGACAAACATTCAGATCATTTAGATATATATATATATAAAAATTTCCCTCGTACACGGCTGTGGGAACTGCTTGTTGTGGTCGCAGGCGGAACAATTCGACCAGATCGAAAACCAAAGCATTAATGTTTTGCATCAAGATCAGACCCTGCAGTTTGCCACGTCCGGGCAGACAAGTGCTGTGACGCAGACCGGTTGATCGAGATGGCCGTACCATCGTCATGGACAAGATGGCAGGAGACCCACATGATCAACCAATATGGCTTGCGGTGGTAGAATGATTAATTCACTGACCAAGGTTTCTTTAGACAGGGAACTTCCCAAAAAGGTTGGTTTATACCTACAAACGACCAATATTGGATGATTTAGGGGCTGCTTACTTTGGGAAACACCTAACTGCTGCCGGAGATAAACAACATCAATCGGATAGCCGCACGATATTGTCCATCAGTGGGATAGAAACCTAATTTGTCCTAGATGTAACCAATCAGGGTGTTAGATAAACTGTGGCCAAATAGTGAAGATACCACCAACATGGATACGTTTCAGGGTACCAGCAATACTACCCAGCAACGGTTACAATGTTTGGGGTACGCCCACGGTTCAACCAGGTGGTTCATGGGGGATCACAGCAATGGATCAGATGGGACTTGTTCCCCTGCCGTTGTATTTGACCACCCTACAAGGTGAGGCCCCCTCGGTACAAGCAGGGTGATAAGCAACGTATCCATAGTACTTTATTTAGATCTACCGCAACCGGTAGTTACCCTAGTTATTAGCCATCTTAGGTGCACCGCAAGTACTATTCAGGGGAAAGGAGAACTTCATCTTCGGAATCTGAGCAAATTCCAATCTCAGCAGATCCTTGGTACTGTACCCTCACGAAGCTGGCTGGATGATCCGTCATTGACATTATCCCATTGGGTAGGGCCATTTTCCATCAATCCACGTGGCTACCAGAGGATATGCATTCCAGCCAACTATGGGGTACAGTGAACATTCGACCAGCCCTCGTTGAATGCCTCCTCGCAAGATGACCCCCGACAAATGGAGCGCCTTGAGAATTTCAAAGGACACCTCGCATTGCTGGTGGTCACCTCTAGGTTTGAGTCATGGAGGTAATCCAGTCGGCGGGGCCGGGAATCTCATCATGGCCATCACTATTGAATACATGGTTGGTGGTTTTCAAATATTCTTTCTTCATTTTCAACCATACCACCAACCATGTATTCAAAACCCTAGTAGCATATTTATCGAATGATGTTACTAACTACCAGAAAAATATATTTCATATATACGTACATTTTTGGGATGATGGCTTCTGAGTAGCATATTTCTCAGAGCAACTAACCGCCAGAAGAAACATCAGGAAATCCAACCAGGTCAATTGCCCAGCGCTTCAATTGCCATGAAATCGTAGGTGCCCAGATGGTTTCTACCATTGTTGTTTGGGGTTGGCTACCTACCATAATGGTACACTTGGGTAAACTAAGATGGCAATTGAAAATCCACCAAGGATTCGTGATTTTCCAGGGTTTCTCGTTCAAATGTGGTGATTGTCCAGCCAGCTATGGTAGTTTACCAGAGTGTAACTGGAAGCTGATATCAGCAATGGAAAATCACCACATTGGTCAATATCTTAGCCAACCCTTGGTCATTGATGTACATTGATGGCTATGTTAGTTAGTTTACCATTATAGTAGGTATCAAGCTGGTTTCTACCATTGCTGTTTGGGGTTGGTCACCTACCGTAATGGTACAGTAACTGGAAGCATGGGGTTTGGCTAACATCAATGACACCCTGGAATCCAACTGGGTGGTTCGATGCCACAACGACACAGGCTGGGTTGCGATACCACAACAACGGCAGCAGAGGCACTGCCAGAGACCACCGCGTGGGTTGCCTAGATGGTTGGTATCAAGCAACTCACGTCATCTAACAATGAAATGGTTATGGGTCAATGTTAACCAATCCATTTTTATGGGGGATAATAACCAACAATAATAGGGAAAACAATGGTTAATGATAGGGGAACCAGGGGTACAGGGTTTTGACCCACTGCCAAATGGTTGTTTGGAAGATTTGCATTGACCAATAATTACTTGCCAATAATTGCTTACATAGTCGGGGATGAAAGTCGGCTCAGGATGTTTGGGTAGAAACCCACTGTCCGGAAGCTGGTTATTCTCAGCCCAGGCGTTCTGTTGCTGAATGCTGTGGTTGATTGTTCCATGCAAGTAACCTTACTCTTTCCAAGACGTGTTTTTTTTCCAAAACAGATACCCAAAAAATGTCCAATAGTCATTTATAGTAATAAATCATCCAATTTGGGGGGTCCCTATTTTAAGAACGCCCATGTGTGCCATTGTCAACCATTATCATTACTCAACACTTTATAACCATCTTCATTGCCATGACAAAAACATGTTGAGCCCGATGGAGGCAATGCTTTTTTGAAGGTTTTGGGTGGACCTTCATTTCGCGAACTTGTCAAGAATTGTCATAGCATTTGTAGAGCCAAATTCCCTGTCGTTTGACCCCAGCGGTTTTGCATTACCCGAGCAGCACCTTTGTTGCGTTTTTTCTGCGACCTAGAGGTGCTACTTGACATTTGGAGCACTCCCAAGGCGCTCCACAATGCCTTTTGGCACTTTCGGCGTCACAACCATGCAGTAGGACATGAGACTTTCTTGACATGGATGTTTCTCAAGTCATAGGGGTACCCCCAGTTCTCATCCTTAAGTCATTCATCACTAGTAACCAGCTAACCATTTTTTTGGGGGTAGGGATCCCCAAAAAATGCTAAAACAGGTTGGCTTACTACTAATACAGAGTAAAATGTTATAGCACCGGACCATGTATAATTGGCTTATTACTAATAGTTACCCAATCCATTTATAGTTGGCTTATTACTAATTATCACTAATTCTTACCCATCCATTTATGGATGTAAATGGCTCATATATAGCGCCGGTTATTATTACCCATTTATCATCAATTTATCGTCCATGTATAGCACCGGACCTCACCTCACCACGCAGGTGGTGGTGGGTGGCACGACTCGAAGCATCTCGGCCACCCAGGCGGGGAAGATTCGTGTGGCGCTGGCGAAGGGTAGGTCAAGGTGGTTCATCATGGTTGGTAGAATTGATGGTTCATTGACAATTAGTATAGTTAATTCATGGTTCATGAATGGTTGATAATTCGCAATGATGGTTGATGAATGGCTGCTTGCTAGCTAATGATAGGTCAGTTCATGGTCAGAAATGGTGGTTCTTTTCAGGGTTACTTCATGATTGAATGATTAATCAGTGGCTAGTTGTTCATGAATGATGGGTTAATTGATGGTTAAGTTCGCTTAGCAGTGATTAATGGTGGCTTGAATGATGGTGACTAAACTCGGAGATGATAGGTAATCAATGGTGACTGCTGATGGTTCTTAGGTTTTTCATATGTCGATCAGCGTGTGGGCAATAGTGGTGAATGTTGATAATTTGCTTGGGTTTTCATAGGTGACGGAAAGGAATTAAATGGTGGTTAATGCCTTCAATGATCGTTCATGATGGGTTTAACATTGAAAAGCATTCATGATGGCCAACAAATGATTGCTTGAACAATGGTTGTTGTATGGTTGTCAACGCTGGTTTTGGAATAATGGTGGTTAGATGCAGCGTTGAAACATCAACGGTTGTTAAGGATCGGGATAACTGCAATAGATCAGCTGCATCAAGCCTGGTTCATCATACGCAAAAATGTTCCCCCTGCCTGGTGCCCAGGGGCTACCAGTCCCGGACTTGCAACATATAGTTGGTCATTTTTCTGGACCAGATTTCTCCATGAAACAAACCTTAACCAGCACAAATTGGTCGTTCTTGGTATTCTTTGCTGTTAAGCAGCCATTCACCCGGCACCACTCCAGCCACTCACCAGCCCTCACCACTGATGTACTGGGCAGTATCAACGGATCGCTCAACTGGAGGGGGTCCTGCAGGCCATGGCGCACGGTGAGCACTTCGTTGCCGACTCCTGCTCCAATGTGGACAGTGGTTACGAGGGCGTTCGGGATCACAGCTGGAAAGTGAGGAAGAATCGCCACCAACACCATCGAGAATGTTGTTCTATCCTATTTCTTTCCAGTGCTTCCCCGCTCAACCAATGTTGACATATGTTGATTGAACCTTGGAGAGCTCAGACCTATGTGTACCCCTAAAATAAAGACAGAGTTTAAAATGTGTATGATATTTCCATCTACCATTCTATAGGCCTGGTACCACTACTACCATTTTATAGAAATGATGGTTGGGGGTAGAATGGGGTGGGGGCCCTGGTAGGGAGGGTATGTGTTGGTCCGCACAGCAATAATGGCCTGTGGGTACATGGGGGTGGCCTTCTACAAATTGGCACTTCATAGGTTTCAGGGGGTAGCAGTTGGTCGAAATTGCTAGTTTTTGTTCTGGTCTGGATATAAGAAAAATATCCTTAAGAAGAAACCTCCTGCGCACCGTTATACGTATAGGTAAAATCCAGGTTTCAAATGCCTGGGGGCTACCATTTTATAGAGTGTTTTATGTTGGAGGTCTCCTTTCTGCAGAGACCCATTTGTAGATGATGTTGGGGGGGCGCCATTTTAGACTATAGAATGGTGCGCCCCATCGGTTTGATTTAATTCCAAGGGGGATAAGGTGGCTGGAAATATCCGGGCCTGGAATGCCCCAACTGGAACTGGAGACTTCCCCAGATTGACCACGGCATTGTGAGCTCCAGGGCTGAGACTTATTCATGCCTTGCTGACCAAAGCGTGTGGCGGAATGAGCCTCGGGAAGCCAGGGAGCGTAGAGCAGTGCCCCTGAATGGTAGTGAATGGTCCCTTTTAGCTGGGGCTTACCATGGCTTAATTACTGATCATTGGAAGCCAGAACAAACCATGGTGAATTACGACAAACACCAAGGAGGGTCACAACATTTTGCCTCCAGCCGGGTCCAGCTTTGTGGCGCCTTGGGGCGATCACCCTGCCAGAAGCAGATGAAGCGACAGCAGGATATGCAAGCTGCACAGCAGATTTCCCAACGCTTTTGCAAATGCTTCCAGGCGAAAACCAGACAGAGAGGAATTCAGGCTTTTGTTGGAGGACATCCACTATAGTACCCTGTTTCCTGGCGGAGCTGAATGCTTCCATGTCAATCGGCTCGTTTGAGCCATTCACCCCATGCTGCGCGGCAGAAAAACAGAAGAGACCTCAATGCAAAGGATGATCAGCTTGTCCTTGGTGATCAAGACCATGCTGGAAGACTTGTATCATGCAAGATGATGGGCTCCGGTACCAACAAGTGATTGCCATTATTCGCTTGGGATCATTTTAATTTCGCAGGAAACTCTGGGGACATCAGCGCTGAATAAATGTGTGCCAGGTCGATCTACCGGATGGATACACACCATGTGTGGACAAAACCACATACTGAAAAATTCCAAATCCGTCGAGCGATCGGTGATGAGTGGAATCGAATGTGTAGTTGTTACAAAGTGCCTATCGTATCCTT
Source organism: Symbiodinium kawagutii (assembly GCA_009767595.1). Classification (NCBI taxonomy): domain Eukaryota; class Dinophyceae; order Suessiales; family Symbiodiniaceae; genus Symbiodinium; species Symbiodinium kawagutii. The sequence continues at coordinate 36,545 of VSDK01003534.1, read as the reverse complement.
TTGAACTGGTGGCTGACTGTTGTCATGAACGGTGCCTACACAAACAGTGGAGATCGCTATTCGGGTCCCAAACAGTTTTCTATTTAGTTTAGTATACTGACCATCAAGCACATGTTCAGGGTTGGGCCACTACCAACAAGTTCATCAAACCTTGTGGAATAGTAATCAACATCATTGGTGAACCTATCAAGCATATGGTAAGGAACATCTATCGACCAGTGCAAAAACGATTTTCCACCAGCTCCCTTGGATCAGTTGTTCGCCATCACTCACAGCCACTACCAACCAGTGACCCATTCGTTCACCATCAAAGTTAGTAAAAATTCATCATTAAGCATGATGATATAACAAGTTTATGTTATCTAAACATACTTCATCAATTATGATCCGTTGTCTAACCATTGCACAACCTTTTGGAACATGCATAGGTCAATTTCGAACATTTTGCCATTGACAACAGTTTTGAACAACTGTTAGTCACTATTTTCCAGCCAATTTCTGCCCTTTCGTCACCATTATTCTTGACCCATTACTAGCCATGGCTTACCACCATGAAACTATAGAGCCCTGTTCATTACGAACTTGAACCACTTTGAACTATTATCAACAGGTCATCAAAGATAAACATGGTTAATGGTTAGATCTGGTGAACTATTCTTATTAACCACTATGGCTGACTAATAGTATTACCCATGACTATCTAACTAACCAATATTGCTAGTAAACTAGTAACCGTTAACCATTGCTATAACTATTGCTAACTAACAAGTTAACCAGTTTATTATCATTATTAACCAGTTTATTATCATTACAAACCATGAACTCTTGACTATTTCTATTGTTATAGCTATTACAAGCCACTTAACCGTTATTATCTACCATTATAAACCACTATTGTTTACTACCCTTAACCAATATTAACCCACGACTTCCCACCATGAGCCCTGCACCCAGGTGCTCAACGTGACTTGTTATTTCGGCACCTTGATGACCACGACCTGCAGGCGGCTGCCCGCGGACCTGGCGGTGGCTCATGGTGGATGAGGGGGTGATAGTGACACGCTTCCAATGGCCTAGTCATGGCCTATGAATATGGATCAAAACTGGGGAAATGGCCAATGAACATCTATGAATATAGATCAAAGCGCAGGAATTATATGGAATTTTGATGTTTCAGAAGTGGATGGTTGATGTTCACAGTTGATGATAACGGTTACAAGTAAGTATCGTACGTATTGATGATGGTGTTTTAATCAAAGGTGATTGGTATGAAGACTGATTGATGGATGATCATGGTTGACAATCACATTTTTTCATAATGGTAATAGTGGTGGACAACGATTGATGATGTGTGAAAATGACCGATGTTGTTAGGGATGTGTGTTCACGAAAGATGGTTGAATATGGTTGTTATTCAGAGTTGCTGATACATACAGTCACGTGTAAATTTTCCAAAAATGACTAATGACGGTTGGTTTGTCGATTGGGTTACTAAGATGGTGTAGTCAATGATGAATCATGGCTTCAAAAGTGTGTTGCTGTGGGGCCATACAGTCCTGTTGTCGGGCTGACTGGCACAAGCAGCTCCTTGCTGAGACAAAACTCTGGGCCCTAAGAGAGAGCTTTGCTGCTCCCTGCGCAGGCCCAAGCCATGCGAAGATGCCGTGCAGTATGAGACGCACGCAGGCACCGTGAAGGGTTCCGAGGGATGCTTAGAATGCTGATAACTCGTTGGCTTCAGGCAATGGAGAGCTACAACAGCATCGTCATTGTCATGGTCGTCAGTCGTTACATTTATGGGCGGTGTTTCTCAACATGGGGAACCCAACAAAAATACTTTGTTTATCCCAATAATGATTAATATTGGATGATTTTGGGGTACACCCATTTTAAGAAACCACCATATACACCATTCATTGAAACTTATGATAAATCAAAGTATACCTTGAGTCAAGCACTACTTCATCATGAGCAATCATGAGCAGCATCATGGTCATGGCTAGGCCGACTATGCAATGAATGTTGGGACTTCGGAGGTCTATAAACGGTCATTGAGTACTTGGTCTACCGATGTTCCATGGTATGGCCATTCTTATCCCATTGAATCAATCATCACTAAACAGTATAACTCAGTAGCAAGCCCTTACCAACCGTCATTATACACTTTCAAAAAATGATTAACAACAAATGGAACAATCTAGAAACCAGCTTGTTCATAATCGATATGTGTTCCAGGATTCATTGGCGTCGCCCATCATTTGTCAATCCTCCTTGACCAGTGAACCACCATCATCATTGGTGCTTTCCCTGAAATTGTTCATTTTCCTTATTGACAGTCATGGACAGGGTAAGTTAGTGATGGTGATGTTGATTTTCCCTCTGCTTGGTGTTCACTTTTGCTATGGTAAGTTGACTTGCTGCGAATCACTGCCGTGGGTTGGAAGCACTGCAGTACCGCGCTGCCAGGTTTGTCCTTGGTGGCTCGCCTCAAGGGCGATCTCTTAGGTGCGGAGCCAGGGGTGCCAGGGTCCCGCATGGAGTTGGGGACCGGCCGCATGAGAAATGGTGGATGGAACCGGGGTCAGTGATGGGTTAAGGGTTGGTGAACGGTTGGTTCAGGGTTGGTTACGGGTTGGCTAGTTCAACCAATAACCGTTAGCCAACTTCATATTGCTGTCAGTACTGCTTGCTAATGGCCAACACTGGCTAAAACTTATTAGTTGTATTACTTAATATTACTCAATGAGGATGCTCAATACTGAGAAATACTGGTTCATATGAGCTGATTAGTAATTATGTGCGATGGTTGGAAAGCGCTTGACAATGGTTTCGAAGTACAGTTTAATTAATCATGGTTGACAGTGGTTAACATGGGTTAGAGTTGAATGCTGGCTAATACTTGTTCATAATTGTCAATGAATGTTGATACTGGCTGATACGGGTCAAACAAATGAATACTGATAAATACAGGTTTAAATAAATACTGTCAGATAATGGCCAGGGATGACCTATATAAATGGTTGCTTTAATGGTCTTTGCAGTTCAGCTTTTGCTCAATCAACGGTGAGCAATGACGCTCAGGGAATATACCAACAATGCTACGATTTGATAGCTGTTTGATAACCCGCCCAGGGGTGCTTGCACGACCCATGGCATGGGGCGGTCGACCCCTGGTAGCAAATTCCATGCTCCGGTTTCTATGCTACCTCATCGTTTTGGTGACTTTGTGGACTCTGCTCACTTTGGGCACGCGGGGCTACACTGTGATGTAATCATGTGGTTTGTTTTCACCAACTGTTTCAATCATCAACCCTTATTTGCCATCATTAGCCATCATTTACCGTCATTCACCACTAAAGTAGTCATCATGACCTGCTGACCACTACTGAATCCTGGCAGGCCCCTTCCCAGCGATACGGGGCTTGTCATCGTCGTAGTTCCCAGCACCGGTTTCGGATGGCTCACAGCTTCCAGCCATGAAGAGACTCCTGCGGAGCTGGCGCCTGATGAGCTGGTGGAAGTCAGTCGCTTCTTCGGTCTCGCGCCTCAAGCGATGCCTTGTAGCTGCTGCGCGAGCACGTTACGAACGTTCTGAAATTCAGTTCGGACGCCTTTCGAGAAGTGGAGTTGCAGTGGCAGGAGGACATCACCACTGGGTCTACGCCACGCGCCTGAGCTGAGCGGCGGTTACTTGGACCAGATCATGTGGCCGCCTGTCAGGTACTACACCCTGTCTGCACGCCGTCTTCGCATTCTGCGAAATGCTTTGTGACCATCACCCTGTATCCAGACCAAGGGTTAAACGGTGGCATGGGTGGTCGACCAAAAACAAGGTTTCAAGTGAGGAAGGACCTGGGCTACTGGTGCTGGATGACATGTGAAGCAATATCCTCAACCATTTCGCGCGAAGATCTTCCAGGTCACTGACAATCTCGACGATATACAGGTTGTTGGTACCCTGATATGATTGTTTCCAACATGTTTTGTTTACTATATGTAATCATATCATGGTGTAGCAATGATGCAACCATCCTGACATTAAACCAATATTTTGCGTCTTCAAAGTTAAACTCATTTGCCTTCTGGGACGGTCCAATTTGATATTAGATCATATTCTATCACATTCTTTCTAAACAGGATTTAGCATTTATATAGATATACTACATATGTATATATATATATATATGTATATTTATTTGTTTATTCATTTACTCATTTGTTTGTTCATTTGATTATTCATTCATTTATTTTGATTCTCATGTGTATACAAACATTGTTTGACCCCAGCCGCGCCCCAAACCCATGGGATTGTCAAGCGTAGGTAGCACTTCTCCTGCACCCAGTGGATTCCAGGCGTTGGGAGTGGCATGGGTTGCCGGTGCATCACTGGGAAGACACGAGGTGATACCATTTACTGATGGTAAATATCGTGATAAATATTGACGGTTAAATATTAAACAACAGATGCATGATATTAACCACGTTAGTAACATTCAATATTTAACCACGTTAGGTAGCGGATTCATGGTAAATATTGACGCTTAATGATGGTTGATGACAGGTTTGATAACGGGTAATACGAATAACCACTGATGATGGTTGATATCTGGCCGTTGGTGTTGGCTAATGCTTGATAATGGGGGTAACAGGACACAAATAGGGGATACCAACCATACGGGTAGCTGGGTCATTCATTGCATCAACATCTCAACACTTCAACTATTTCGAGTATTTGGTTCTAGGGCCTCTAGGGATACCTTCAAGTCTACTGCCCCATGGCCATATAAAAGACTATTGATGACAGGGGTTGGCAAAAGGTCATTAAGCATGTCATTTATTACAGATCATTTGCTTCGGGCCATGATTCTTAGATGTCAGTGTATGGTGGTGACAAAACGACATGACTGCATCAGTATGGATGGAAAAATCTACAGGAAACCCTGCTAATAGACGTTTAACCGGGGGCTTCCTATAGATGTCCCCATCCAACCCAGTGAATTTGTTGGTTTTTCAGCCCTGCTGGACTGTGTTTGTCCAGCGCGAAAAAAACACCACCAGGCGCCATTGTGTTGCCACCCTAAGCAATGTCAAGCCAACCCCCCAGGTTCATCCAGGTTCTGTGTATAGCACAGGTAGAGGTTACTTGCGATTGGTCTTCCCTGTTCGTGATTGCGAGAAAGAAAACTCAACATGTGCTGCCGGGATGACCATTTTGGGCACCATATCAAAGGACAAGGCTGGCTATTGCGCACATAATATGATCAGATAGGGTCCCTGAAGAGGGGATGGTCACCAAGTTGTTTAGCAATAATTATGGTAATGAATTCTAATAGAATTGGATTGAACTGTTTGTTCATTGAATCATACTGGGGAATAGATACTACATGTTGAACAAGCCTGGGCCCTACCCAAGGCAGGTGTCCTTGCCAAAGCTTTTCATCGCAAACTCAGCACAGTGCGGATGTCCATCGGTTTGAGCCCTTTCAATTGACACAGCTGGGGTGTCATATTGGGTCTGCACCGCAATGGTTGATCGTGCCTGAAGACCGTCCCTTTGGACGTGCATCCCCGCACCAATGGAAGGTTTCTAGTGGTCAAAGCCAAGTCACCTTATCTCAGCAAGTCCAAGCTTTTTCGGAATTGTAAAGCCAGTTTAGAAGCCAGTTATCCCCAAAATCACAGTTATTCCCAGTTTACAGCCTAGATAAAACACAACCAAAACCAGTTCTTTTTGATTTTTGGCCAGCTTAGAACGTTAAAAGCTAGTTATGGCCCACACAAATCGCCATGTTTTCTCCACAACCGCGGATTCCACCAGGGCACAGGCGATTGTGACATCTTCGACGATCAGTTGGTAGGAACGTTTGGGAACCCAACACGAAGGGCTGGGTGTGAAGGGCCGGGCATCGTTTCATGCTTAACAAATGACCCTGAAGGATCCTTGCCAACGATGATGGTTGACAATGCCACTCTATACATGTCATGATTTCAACATTTAACTACCAATGTATCACCATTCTTGAGCATCATTGACCATTAATCAACCAGTCATTACTGTCTATTCAAGCTCCCTATAAAGCTACTTTTATCACCATACCCTTAGTCAACCAATGGAATAGACATGTTCTTAATCTTGGTTCATGAATCATGGCCATATAATACGTGTACATACATAGAGATATATGTATATGTATACATATATATACGTATATGTATATATATATATGTATATATGTGTATATATACATATATATGTAAATATCAATATATATATATATATATACATTTATTTATTTTATATATATATACATTTATTTATTATATATATATATCGTTTCCCAAATATTTACCAATTTATTGTTAGCATTATATTCTAAGATGTACGATTACCATTTAATTACCAATATATAATGCCATATGCATCAAACCGTTACAACTATTGACCATCAATTACAGCAACCATTAATTGACCAGTCGTATTAACAGTATTACCATTAATTCCCCCATTTGTTTTTACCATCAAGGGCAATTCATCAATTGACCATTTGACCACTACCATTCAACTACCCATTAATAGATTACCATCAAATACCATCTATTAATGGTGAAACATTCATTATTTCAGTATTAATTACCCATTGTTTACCATCAATCAGCCATTCCATTAGCGATTCATCAACCTTGGCAGAGATAACTATGGATAAATTGCTTTTTATCCAACGTACTATTAACCATCATTCACCACTCAATTAGCCATTCGTCAGTCAACCATTCATCACCATTCATCACCATTCATCAACCACTCAATTCATTGACTATTCAAGAATTCATCACCATTCATCAACCATCATTAACCACTCAATCACCATTCATCAGCTAACCATTCACTTAACCATTCGTCACTCACCAACCACTTCTGGATTTGCTGCTGCACCTGGCCAAGGTTCAGCGTCTCCTGCTTAGCCTCGGTCCCTGGCCCGCACGTTTCAATGGGGGCTGCGCAGAGGGGGACGTGCGGTTGCATACGTCGTGGTGGGGTTGTGGTGGTTAATGGTGGTTGGTTGATGAGATGATGGTGAAAATGATGGTTGATTTGGTGTTTAAGTCTTTGATGGTAAGGTTGATTGGCTACTTTCTTGGTGGCTGAGTCATGGCTTTCTAAGGGTTGCTTGGTCGATTGCGTGACAGTGACTCTGATATGGCTGTATTATTGGGAAACGACCTGGTGCTGCCAAGACAGCTCTAGTTATCTTTTGGTTCTCCTGTGGTTACCCTGTGGTTCTCCTGGTTCTCCTTCGGTTCTCCTTTCGTTTTCCTGTGGTTTTCCTCTGGTTCTCTAACGTCATCTTCTGGTGTTCTCCTCTGATTCTCCTCTGTTACTCCTCTGGTTCTCCTTTAGTTCTCCACTAATTAGTGCTCCTCTGGTTTTTCTCTAGTGCTCCTCTAGTTCTCCTCTAGTTTTTCTTTGGTTCTGTTCTGGTTCTCCTCTGGTTCTCCTCATTGCTTTTTGCAGCTCATACGATTGATTGTCAATCTAAAGAGGGGACTATCAGACGAGATGAATGTCCCAAAAAGCGACCATGAACACGCAACATGGCAACTTGAAAGCCAAGAAACCGGAAAAGATCACAGCAACTGAAGCATCTACTTTCACAATCTTTAACCACAATTATACCAAAATTACATAGATGAAACAAATTGAGACCAAATAAGATCAAAAATCAAAACCAGCAATCATCGATAAGGAAAGCAAACACATTCACAACAAAAAAATCAAAACAATCAAAACAGTAATGAACAGCAATCGGCGGGAAAAAACATCAACAAAGGCAGAACAAGCAAAAAATTGATCGAAACAGAAACAACAAGTTGAAACATCACAGGGAACCAAAGCCAAACGACTTTTCAAGATCCGACCCAAAATTCTGACATTGCTTAGGGTGGCTATCAAGGCTTAAGGGCTGCAAACCTCAAGGCTTAGAAAGGCGGGAACTAGTGACCAGACTCCAGGCTAGCTGTGTACAAACAGACTAAGAAATGCTTATGGAACCCCTCGATCCGTTGTGTTTCTCCCCTTTGTGCTTGGTCCCCGCCGCCGATGGGTGGACATCGAAGAGGAGGAAGCACAAACGCAGGCCGTCAGACCGCAACTGGGGACCACGGCGGCGCGGTCCTCCTCGCGGCCTGCAGGCACATTGACAGCAAACTTCCGTACAAGCTTTGCTGCCAGTGAAGAAACTGAACCTTCGTGGCAGTCCAACAGGACGACGTGGAAAAACTGCAGATGCTACTGGCACGCTACAAAATCCCACCAAACCATCGAGACCGAAACGGTCAGACGTGTTGCTTGGCTGCCGTAACGAATCAACCTGAACTCAGTTGAAATAACCAACAAATGTGAATTTGAAAAAGTTTAGACCTAACTGATTTCTTGATTCTGTGCTGAACATCAGTACACTTAGTCCGGCGGCCGCGGCCAAGGAGTTGCCCGAAGGCTCTCTACGTGTGGATGTTGGCTTCTGAGAGCACCGACTTTGTCAGCCTTCACCATTTACAGTTGCACCTGCAGCGGTATTTGCAGCCAACACACATGGCGCCCCTCTGGGTGTGGCAGCGGTTGTGGTACAACGTGTTTGTGTAGCACCAGATTCGCCAGACTCCTGCTGCTGCTCCTTCATATTGCGACTCTCTCCGGAGTTGTTTCTTCATGCAGGCACTGCTTTTTGGCGCGCTCCCTTACAGTGGTCCACGGTTTGTGTCAACGAAGAATCCCGCTTTGGTCCGAAATGTTTTTCCCCTCCTTCATTGGATGGCTTGCCAGACTGCCATCCATTGCATGAATTCCGATGTCGGCTTTGCCCAGCAGCCTGCACCGTTGGTTGTTTTCTTTCTAACATCCTATTGTTACAACTTTCCGATGTCATTCTTACTTGTGTACTCGCCGTCGCCGCCTCTTGGGCACGCTTGCCAGTGGATGTTTACCGACTGATTGGAACTCAGGACAACATGCAACGATCACATGAAAATATGTTTGTCCTCGGATGTTAGAACATTTCTGTTGGTAATTGTGGTTTCCATTATCACTACAAGACCCCTTTGTTGCTTGGTTTCTTCGTACTTGTTCCCATCATGGACAACTATATGGGTGTTTTTCAAAATAATGATACCTCCAAATCATCCATGACCATAGTCATTTCTAGTAATAAACCAACCATTTCTAGGAGGCACCTGTCAAAAAACCACCAAATCTCACCAGCTGCCACCAGCTGCCACCAGCTGCCGCCAAGGAGTACACCTTGGCACTGGGCAGCTGCTACTTGAACACCTGCGACCTCCCAAGCGCCGCCTTGGTGCACTTGGGAAGCGTCAGCAAGGTGCGGATGCGGCGCGGTATCCATGGGGCTCGGTGCACGGTGCTTAGTGGTGATTGAGGGCGGTTAGTGCTGATGAATGCTGATGGTTGTTGAACGTTAATGATGGTGAATACTGATGATTGATGATGGTTGATCAGAGGTAATGATGGTCAAAGAATGTCAAAGATAAAGGTCCATGATGATGGTTGGTTGTGTAACCATCAGGTAGCCATGATTGATCATTGAACTACCTTATTATTAGCACTTATTTTTACCCATACTGTTGAAGCGTATCAACTCAAATCATCCCATCATTAAGCAGCATCAATCATGATGTACCAGCTCCTTAAGGATACCGATTAACAATGATAAACCATCATGGACCAAGATATGAGGCATCAACGAACCATCATGAACCAGCTATTCACCAGTCTGTAGAGTTTATGTACTAAAAATATCAACATATATCATATCGTATCAATCTATTGTCAACCATTCCTGACCATAAGATCATAAGCCATCTAATTATCATCATAACCATATCACTGGTCATAGATCATTCATTGTTAGCCGTTACTGTATGTATTGACCATTGGTTGACTATTGTCAATCATCATTGACCACTATTAGCCGTTGTTAGCCAGTTGTTTAATGCTTGACAACGGTTCATATCATTTACCATGAGATCAACCCTGCCAATACAACCATTTTTCACCACTGTTTGTCATTATTAGCCATTACCTAATCACTATTTGGCTTCGATTAGCCATCATAAACACTATGGATCATTAGTGGTTGATAATCAGATATCATCCACCAATCACTATAGCTGATTAGCCATTCATCAGCTGACTAGCCCTTTGCCCATCACCACCCAATCATCTCCCAAATCACGAGCTGCTTCGCCCATCCTTCCCATCTCCATCGCTACGTATCTCCACCGCTACAAGGCATCCCCCACCACCGTCCGACGCCGCGAGGCCGTGCGGCTCCAGACGTCCAACGCGGAGCAGGGCACCGAGAGCTTCGACTGTGCCGACGTCAGCTTGGAGCCCCAAAGGGCAGGGTGCGCGCCACGGATGGTCACCATGGTTATGATTGACCATCATATAGTACTTGATTATTTCATAAGTTATTATCTATATATAAGTTATTAGTACTTGATTATTTCATATAAGTACTTGACGATGAATTGATGCTTATTGACTGATGATTAATTTATGTTTATCACTTGTTAGTGATGGTGAAGCACTGCTGAGCGTGTACGGAGTTAACGTGCTTCATGATGATGAATTGATGGTAATAATGGTTTGTAGTTGTTTGTAGGGCAATGGTGATAATGAAGTAATGGCTTGTAATGGCTGGCAAAATGAACCCAAATATGGATATTGCCTCATCATCCGCCGTAATGATGTGTGTATCTTCGTTGGTTACCACTTCCTATTATCAATCATTAAGCATCAGACCATCTATCATGAGTGGTTCCAAACTACTCTCGTTGATTGATTATTCGCTACTTACTTATCAACCATTCTTGGGTTTTACCAGCCACTACTAGCAATCATCAACCACTAGTTGTTGACCATGACATTGACTATTATTGATACTGTTCCATCTCACCTTTTGAAACCAATCTTAGACTATCCTATTGTCATATCCTACTTATTGATAAAGTATCCCATAGTCATACCCTATAGTCATAATATTGTTGTATTAACCAAGCATAGCCATTCCGGCTCTAACCTATCCCCATATCTTTCCATGGGATGCTTGACGCCGCTCAGGTGCAGACTACAGTGGCCGCGGACAACTGGTTTGCCTGGACGGGCGCCTGTGCGCCAGCGCAGGGATGCTGATGAGTCATGGCCGGTTGGATGTGGTTGAGAAGCTGGCTGATGGTTGGTGCTGGTGAATGATGGGTTACTGTTGTTTATAATTGATGGATGAGTGATGATGATGATGATGATGATGATGATGATGATGATGATGATGATGATGATGATGGTCAAAAAGGGCTGATCAGAAGGAGTAGATGATGGGCGGATAATGTTTAATCATGACCAATGATATGTTTAATGATGTTATAGCTATATGGTTTTCGAATTTATGATGCTTAGTTCTCATTCATCATCAATTTATGACCTATCATAGATTTATACACCATCAAAAATTCATGCGCCGTATACAAATAACTAACATCATGAACCATATAACTACCGTTTCATGATGGTCGATGATGGTCACTGATGTCGGCGGCGGCCAGGTACAGCAGCGTCACCGGCTGCAGCTCCACCACGGCAGCATCCTGCAGTGCTGAAGCACGTCGGGGAAGCCGAGCAGATTGGCACCGGCCACCAGTTGTTGGATGGTGAGTGGTGTCTAACTATCATTAGGAGGAGTATCTGATGCAGTTGGTTGCTGTTGTTTGTTGTTGTTTGTTGTTGTTTGTTGTTAGTTGTTTGTTGTTAGTTGTTTGTTGTTTGTTGTTAGTTGTTTGTTGTTAGTTGTTTGTTGTTTGTTGTTTGTTGTTTGGTGTTGTTGTTGTTGTTGTTGTTGTTGTTGTTGTTGTTGTTGTTGTTGTTGTTGGATAGTTATTATTGTTGGATAGTTATTCATCCTGTGAAATAACAGCGTACTAACTAAGTGAGAGTAATTAAGCACCTGTTATTTCCACTAACTAAGTGGTATTATACTACTAAGTGATACTAACCATATCACTAAGTGATAACTACTTATTGGATTAACTGAGTGAAATAACAATTATTAGTATTCTAACTAAGTGATAGTTATTAAGCACCTGTTATTATAGTGGAAATAACAATTATTCTTGGTTGATGGAGTATATGTCACCTATTTAGTATAATGATTATTGCAGTGGTGATAATTATTAGTCTAAGTATACACTCCGATAATTTAGCATGGCTGGCCAGAAAATCACCATATTTCATAGATCAAGCCTGGGAAATGATCCGTGTATGGTGGATTTTCCATTGCCATGTTAAATTACCAGAGGGTAGTCAGGAGGACTAGTAGTATTTGATGCTATTGTTTGTTGTTGTTTTCGGCAGATGTTGTAATGGTAGCGATAGTGGTTGCAATTATGGTAGTTCTAGTAGATGTGTTGCCATTATTCTTGTTGTACAGTCATTGCGTACTACCATTGTGCCTGTAATTGCAGTGGGGATGACACTACCTGGTAGGTGTTGTCATTGAGTCTTGCATCGAGCCGCGTTAGAAGCCCACCTTGTGGTATGCTGGATTCCCCATCCACTTTTCGTCAACCAAACCCTGGTTGATTTGGGGGGGTATAGTCTTTAGCAGGGAACGGTTGTCCGAATCTGGAATCCCTGATCAAGCGGCAGTGCATCATACAAAGAAGTTGCCGAAGTTCTCCTTGTTTTCAATGCATTGTTCCACGAAAACAACCTGTACCACCAAGGTCATGGTGACTGTTTACATTGATGGGAAATCCCGGTGACCTTTGATGCGCCTCTGACAATGATCACTAGTTTTTGTATCAGAACTCACAACCATCACAACCGAGTCACCCAAGCATCGCTGGCGTCAACAAACAGCCCTGACGCCGTACCACTCAGGAGCCGCCACTGAGAAGGACGGTGTTTGGACGGTGTCTCGGAGATCAAAAGATTTGTCGAAGGGACGATCTGGGTCATCAAGGAGAAGGCACCACTGGTTGATAGTGATGAAAACCATGGGTAATCCCATTATAAGTACCTCCAAAACTCTGTTTTCGCTCAATGATTGGTCAAAGATGCTCAATGCTGATTGGTCCAATGGCGGATCTTTTGCACCAGAATGAAGTTGTTGAATGAACTTAGCAGGGTATCTAAATGCGGTTTGGTCACCACAGCCAGCTGCAGAACCTATGAACCAGCAGTTTTTTGAAGGTCCTTGGCAACTGTTCACTGTAGCTGGCGCCTGGATGGCTCATTGTTCAGGTTGCTGGGAAATGTGGGCTTCCAAGAGGTTGGTTTTCAAAGATGACTCGGCAGCGTCAGTAGTTTCACCATCTACCCAGCCAAGTATCATCAGCAAAAAAAGGTTGATACCAATGGTGGTTGTACCCTTCCATTGCAGCCACCATGCGTATGCAGGCCTCCGAAAATAAGTGGGTAGCCATAGTGACAACGTTCATCATATTCCATGGTTCTCCACCATAGTTTTTGTTGGGTTCCATCCGGTTTAAGCGACCAGCTTAACAAACCAGCTTACCCGCCCTTAAGCTTGTCAACCATCAGCGGTGTACCCCTATGTGCCAGGGGATACCCAGCCAAGAAAGACAGCTGGCTTCATCGACCAGTAACCCACCATGATACACCATCAATGAACCAATATCGTTGTACAATCATAGGCTATCAACATGGATTATTCACACATGGACAAGAAACAAATACTGTGGTCGATTCGCTCAATGTTGGGACGCACTCACCCTGGTGGTTGACGATGGCGATTCCCGTTGTTTTTATGGACTATCCAGGAACCATCCACCATTAATGATGGATTCTCGTGGCTTATCCACCAAGATCTTAATGGACCATTGTCGAGGATATTCGCTTTCAACGGATTCTCATGGATAATCCACCACAAACTCATGAACTATCCATGGATTGTTCACCAGATCATCGTGGATTCTCATGGCTTCTCCGCCATGAAGTGACCATTTCCCAAGCTCCTTCGCCATGGATCCACCGGCTGCATCCCAGATCTATGCGCCTTCCGCTGCTTTGGACCACGGCGAGACCGAGAGCGTGTCCTGCGAGGAGACGTGAGCTGAAGGTTGTGACATGATGCTATCCTCAGTGATGGATGACATGGGTCTGGTTCCTGGTTGAGGATGATGGTTGATGGTTGATGATGGCGGAAGAATTAATGATCGTTAATGATGGTTGTCCAAGTTGTTTGTGTAAGATATTTGAGTCTTGTGGCTGAATCATGTTTGAATTATGGCTAGGTGAGCAGCAAAAGCAGAGAAAGCAGCGAAAGCCGAGGATGAAACCAAGAAGAAAGCAATTAGGTGCTCGAGGAGGCGGAAACATGAGGTGGATGAAACTACTGAAGAACTACAACTGCTCCGCGAAGCCTACGACAAACTCGAACAGGTTGTGCAGGAAGTGAAGCACGTGAAGAAGATCCAAACTGGATACTATTGTTGTCTCGACGACCGATTTCGACTCAGCCACCAGTCCCAGTCAGTCCACACTGCCAAGGGATTGGCGTAGGGCCATGCCGTGGAGGCAAAGGTGGCTATGGTTAAGATAGTAGGTTAAGCCACCATGTACTGGTCAATCAGCAGGTTAATCCATGTTAATCCTGATACTGTAGTAGGGGATGATGACCAACAGTGGGTTACAGTTCATAGTGGTCAAAAATGGTTGAGAATGGCAAATAAAGTGGTTAATAGGCGAGTTCATGGTTGAAAATAGCTCGAATAAGAACCAGCAGTTGAACGGGGGATATACCAACTGTTTATAGTTCTGGGTCATAACCAACCAGGGCTCTACGCGGCACGAACTGACCCTTACCGCCACCTGTTCCGCGCTCAAGATGACGAGGGGCTTATGTCAGCGGCTACTTTCATGGCTATGGAGATGCCAACGGAGAGTTGCTTGAGTTAGCATCATTGACCATCCTTTATTGGCTGTTGTTCTTTATGATCATTCGTACAACAACCAGCGGTTAATCATTGGCAGAGGTGTGACCCTAATGGTCATCAAGACTGTTCATCATCAGATGTACTATTCTGATAGCCATATTTGATTTTTGTTTCAAACATTTCTAACCAGTATGAATCATTGTTAGCCATGGGATTGATGCTGGTTCTTTGTGATTCTGGTTGCACACAACACGCGCGGAACGGAATTAGCTGTGTCACTTGGCACCGTCCAAAGTCTCTTTGCCATGTCGCTTTGCAAAGTGAGTTACCGACTAAGAGGTTTTTTTGAGCAACAACGATATCAATCAAGCCTCACCCATTGGGACGAAAAAAGTCATGCCCTTGCATAACAAGTATAAGCAGCAAAAAGCATCTTGAATCCGTTGCAGATACAAATGTAAAAACAGATATATCGTATACGTATACCGTATACCTAGGATTTCTATACAGGTATGATATATACTGTATTTTATATTTATATCTCATATGTCTATCTATCTAGCTGGATTTGTACATATCTACCTACCACCAATCTATCCATCTATCTATCAATTTGTACAGAAATGTATCAAACTGTACATGTCAAAATAGATCCCACCCCAACACATCCGTGAGCCTTCCACCGCCCTGCGCGCGACCTCAGAACCTCTTGGGTTTCACGGGCACAGCAGTGGCCAGCTGCCGAAACGGCATCTTCAGCGCCTTGGCCCAGGGCTCGTGGTTCGGGCAACGGTAGCGGGCAACGGGGTTCCCTAGGGAAGGCCATCAGATTTAGGAGGTTGACAAGTCATGATTCTTGAAATGTTTGAGCTTTATGAGGTTTTGGTGGTTGATTCTTTTTGGATCGTTGAGGAAGAGGTTCTGATTGGTTGAGGTTTAGGTTGGTGATTGTCGTCGCGAAATTGCAGAAGGCGTTGTTGATTCATGACGGTTGAAGATGGTTGATGTGTATATTGGGGAGGACTTGTGCTGTGATTGATGTTCTGATGGTTGATTGCTTGATGATAATGAAAATGATGTAGCGATAGTTCGTCAACTATGGTCATTGGCTGATTCATACTGGTGGTTTGCAAGGGTTTGTAGATGTTTGTGGATTGTAAGCAATTACAGTGCGGGTTGATTTTTGCTATGGATGAGAGCTCACCCAATGCCTAGGTGTGGACGTGACAAGCTGTCAGCTCGGGGCCCAAGAGATGCTTCCGCGACCAGAGAACGAATTGCCCATTGAAGAACTCGTAGGTTTTCAAAGGTCCCTCAGCACAAGTTGGCGGACCTTTCGAATCACGAGGATTGAGATATTTGCCTGTGAGTCAAAGCCCGGTACCCTGATGAACTGCCCAATACATTGACAGAATAGGCACCTTTTTTGGGATGTGAAGTTGGTCCCACATATTAGTTGGTGACCCTTATGCGATTAACCATTGTTGACCAACTTATTAAGCAAGCATCATTAGCCACTACTATTGGCTGATATTAATCATCAATCAGTTCAATAGTTTGACACTTATCACTTATCACCATGTGTCCTTTCGAAAATCTTTTTTGCGCTCTGTCATCCATGGTGCTTTCTGTGCCGCACACATGTACATTGCATTATGTTGCCATAAACAGTGGCAGTTGGAAGCTACTGGTTGCTTCACAACGAAAGACTACGAACCAGGTTTCTTTCTATACACCACTTGGTGGTTTCTCAAGTCATAGGAGTAGGCCGAATGTTCGTGCTTTATGTCGACCATCTTGGTACCGAACCAACCATAGCTTTGGGGTTCCCCATTTTGAGAAATCCCGACTTATTCACCATGGTTGCTGTATTTATCATAGATTCATCATCGATCACTATTAAACCTCAATAACCAACATTGATCATTTTTTCACCAACCAATGACTATTCAGCCAGAACGAAGCATCATCACCCATCGATTTACCATCCAGTTATAACCATCAAGGTGTAACCATCATGAACCATCATCAAGCATCAACTACTCATTGATTAAATATCAACTAATCATTGATTAACCATCATCAACCATCATCAACCATCATCAAGCATCAACTAATCATTGGCTAATCATCAAGTTACAACCACAGCTCTGCCGCAGCAGTTGGGGCACCACTAACCATGGTCCCGTTCCCGAAAGGCCCTCCGCCTCCCAGGCCCAAAAGCTGCACAGCTGCCATGTCAGCCAGCATTCAGGTGGCCGTCGTGGCAAGCGGGGCTTAGTCAGGGTGTTTTTCATGGTTGAAAATTGACCATCTGAGAAGTGGTTCATGCTTGAGAAAATGGAGGTTGATCACAGTTTATCAATGACTGATTCACTGTTGATTAACCATGTTTGATCCAGCGATTCAGAATGGTTGATCAACGGTGAATCAATGGCTGATCAACGATTTTGGTGAGTTTTTTAGTTGTTGCTATTCGTTTAGAACGGATACATTGATGATATTGATGAATGATGGTGTAGTCTTGTTTAATAGTTCATAGGATCGTTTGGCAATTGTGAACAGATGCAGGTTCCGGTTCTGAACCATCATTAACCATCTTCATTAACCCTTACCCATATGGTGATCACGGTTGAAAACACCGTTCTTCTCACCACCAGTGTCGTGCATAAAGTGCCAGGAGCCTTGCGGCTCAGATGCCCGAGGCAGAGCCAAGCGTCAGGTTGATTTGCTATGTTTATTTTGGTCACCATACGTGACCATTTTAGTGAAACATAGCTAAGCAACCACTATATTAAACCATTAAATATTCATGATCCGGTTGATTTGCTAACCATTGGTTATTGAAGTTAATAGAACCATTAGAGTGAACTATTCAACAATGCCGTTAGTAGCTTTTTGCCAGTATTCAACATTGGTAGTTGGCTTATTGGTTCTAAGATGTTCTGACCCAACTCGCCATAGCTCGACATTGTTTGACGCCGTGCCGCAGTTGGGTACCACTTCGCATGCGATCCGACCAAGTGCTGAAGTACAAAGCTGGGGAAGCTCAGAAGGAGTTGGGGAAAGGACGGTTGGCGATGGCTGGTGGTTGCTGCTCGGTGAGTACGCAGTTGAGATTCTTTAGCATCCGTGGTAATGGTGAACGATGGCTACTAATAGTCGTTACTAGTGGTTTATAGTGGTTAATGGTTAATAGTGAGTGGAAATGTTCATGGTTCAAGATGATTCATGATGGGTTTGATTGATGGCTGATGATGGTTCATAGTGGTTCATCATGGTTGGTGATGATTCAATGATGGCTAAGGATGGTTGATGATGATTGTTGATGATGGTCAGCTGATTATTGTTTACAATCATTGGTAGTGTTTGACTAACTATGGTTGAGAAAATCAACCACGGCTCACCATGCTCCATTGTGGACCATGATTTGCCAATGTCTCCCATCAATATCAATCATCACGAACAATGCATTCTGCATATATGAACCATGAACGAAGATCTGGGAATCATCATTGACCGGCTTGTTGCTGCAGGGTCAACCTGTAAAACCAATCATGGAACCGTGGTTAACCAATGTTAGCCATCAATTGACGATAACTTCACCATTGCAAATCTTTGCTAGCCTGAAAACCAATCAACCATAGGTCAACCATACTCTTACCATCCTTTACCATTAGTGGACTGTCAACCATTACCCACTGATTGTTGGTCATTCTCACCTTCATCAACTATTGTTCATCATTACAAAGGAGCGCTAAATTGTAGATCCACGTGCAACTAGTGATCATCAACTTGTTTGTCATGATGAACAATAGTTGATCATGATACCAGGAAATACCAGGAACAATAGTTGCTTATCATGGCAGTGGGTCAAAACCCTGTACCCCTGGTTCCCCTATCATTAGCCATTGTTTTCCCTTATTATTGTTGGTCATTATCCCCCACTAGTGGTTGGTTAATATTGACCCATAGCCAAATGATGAAGCATGTGGATCTACCAGGAACTATCATACCCCAGGAGAACTTCCCAGATGAGCTTCCACTGAGCAGCAGTTCCCAGGCGGATCGACTTGGACTGTGTCGTGCTCCTCTTTGGATGCCGAGTGAGCCACGTTCAGCACGGAATGGTGGATGACTGGCCCATGGCAACACGGGGATGTAGAAGACCTGGTTTGTAAAGAGGTGATGGTTGATAGTGATTGTTTAATCATGACCAATTGAATTGTTAAGGGTGGTTCGTGGTTGTGGTGGTTCATAGTCATGGTTTGATAATGATTGTCTTATTTGATAGTTGACTAGCCAGTAGCAATTAGAATGTAAAATAAGAGATCCACTGGACATTAAGCAGCAAGCTGTTGATATTGATATGAAGTTGTGCAGGAACGTTTATGAAACTGCATGGATAATTACGCTCATTTGGCATGAAAACTCTAATTTGCCAGCAGGCCATCAGTTTCAGGATACACCTGCTGAACATTCTTGAAACTTGTTTCTTATTTAGGTTTGGGTCCAAATCACGCATCGGCAAAATCCGGCAGGTGCACACCGCATTCGATGATCCTGTTTTGTGATTGACCAAAGGTCAGCCTGGAACATAGCTATGTACTTCTGCAATTAACCAATCAACCGTCTACTCGCCAAGCATTGTCCATTTGAACGCTGGTTCGCAATGAGAAAAGTTTTATAAGCCGCTGAGCCATAATAACGTCGCCAATGATCACCTTCATTGGTTTTTTGATTCTCAACGATCACTAGTTCTGCTGGTTCAATTCAAGCAGACCACCACCATGGAAGCTGCTGTATTGGAAAATGACTACTGCTGGTCTCGATTTTTTTGTCCACCAGTTCTGGTGCTCCATTGCAGGTCTATGGAGCAGTGATTGGTTACCGAAAGATGTGATTCATCGCAACCACAGTTGTGGGATCAAGTTTTGTCAGCCTCAGGCACCACTTTATGTGATGTGGACCCACACCTCCTACTTTCCACTCCGGAGGGCACAAGTCCTAGTGTGATCGGTGTTTTTGTGGTGTATCTTCACTAGGAATGATATCATTCCCAAATTCTTTAATGCTCTCTTTTGACCATCCCGCACCATCTTGACCATTTTCAAACCATGAATGAAACATCAATACCAACCGTAATCAGCCATTGACCCGGCATCATCATGAACATATTATCATCACCGATCATCATCTCCCATCATCAACCACTCATTGTCAACCATCATTATCAAACCCATCACCAACCATCAACACCCGTCAGTTGCCCAACAAACTAACATTAACATTGCTATTGTTAGTAAAGTCCAACGTTATCCACCAGCATTTCCGACCATCGAGCATGACCAAGAAGAAATGGCAGCACCTGATGATGCCCCTGATGAAAAAGCAGTGTCAGAAGTCCAAAGCGAAAGCAAAACCCAAGGCTGGACTTCGAATTTGTAGTCTTTTGCGTGGATGATGGTTGCATTGAGGCCAAAAAGGGCGCCAAAAGGAATGCAAAAAGGAAAGCAACCGAGATTGAGGAACCAAAGGAGTGCCCTTCGTCTTTGGATGTAGGGCCGGAAGAAGCGCAGACGACTTCGCAGACCTTCAAGAAGACCTCCGGCCTCCCGACGCATCAAAAATTCTGTGACAAGAAGCCAGAGGACTGGCAAGAACCAAAGCCAGAGAAGGCGAAGAGACAAAGAAAGAGACATCGCCCAAAACGAAAACAGTTTCTCGAGGTGGAGAAGCTTCAGGGGCAGAACAAAGCGAACGAGAAAGAAGAGCTGCGCACGCAGAATCAGGGTCTCCAAACGCAGCTGAGCCAAGAGAGACACCAGGAGCTCCAAGCAGTCCAATCAACCGTCAACACCCAACTGGTCAAACCATCACCCATCTTCTAGTTAAACCATGACCAATGATTCGCCATCAAATCAGCCGTCATCTTCAACCAGTACCCATCATCATTCACGAAATGAAGCATTTCACTGGTTGATCATTAAATCACCCATCAAATCAGCCATCACCAGCCATGACCACTGGTTGAACCATCATGATCCATCATTCATCAAATAAATCAACCATGAACACCCACCTGGTTCAACCATTCCCCATCATGAAATCAATCAACCATCACGTCACCCATCATATCAACCAGCTGGAAGCTCCCAGTGATGCAGCCACCCACCCCACCTGCTCCACCGCGCCAGGTACGAAGGCGCCGTGTCGGCCTCGTGCCTTCGCGGCACCGTCAGCGCCACGTCGGGCTGCCAGGAGCTGAGCTGCGGCCACGAGACCAGGCGACGCCAGGGGCGGCGCCTGTGGCGCCCGTGGCGCCCTGGTGGAGTCATAGGGTGCACCCGGGGGGTCCAGCCATGGTTTTAGGGATTTTTCTGAGATTTTTTTGGGGGGATGAGTGTGGTTAGTTGTTGAATGGTTTAAATGATCGTTGGTGATGGTCTTTGGTGATTAAGTGATGGTTTACTGATGGTTGAAGATGGTTGAGTTAGGGATGGTGATAGTGATGAATAGTGGCCAAGAATGATTCGGGCAAGCGCACTGGGAAATGAATAGTCAATTACCCTGGGTATCTCTGGGTAACAGTAACAATGATGGTGATGAGCAGTGGCTGATAGATATTTATCAATAATGATCTAGGATGGCTACCGGGGCCACCAAATATTGTGGCCAAAGAGTGATTACTGTTTTTGGTTCATGATCATTTCATGCCTGATGCTGATTAATTACAGAAATTATGGTTGACCATGGCCAATAGTAATACTAATGAATAAGCTGGTGAAGTGATGCTGAAAGCATCAACCAGAAAGATTAATGACTGACCATTGGCCACTTGGATAGCAAATATATCCTAAATGGTTTGCAATGAAGGTCTAGCAAATGCTTAAATATATATACTGTATATATAGGTGGGTAGAATATGCCCTCAATGATAAACCATTGTTGGCAAATCAGTCTTGACTCAATGGTCAGCACTGCGGTTTTGTGATGATTAGTGGTAGTTAAAAGTCGATGGCATGGCAGATGGATTCCGATTCACTGATTTCTTTTGGCTTGCGTTTTTTTTCAGCATTATTCATTTTCCCTAGTATTAAAGAAGGGTTGGTTCCTTAATCAACTCATCTTTTTTGGACGGCTTGTAACCACCAGTGCTGCAGCTGTGTTGTTGAACCCTTGGGTCCCCCCGCGTAGGCAGCTGACCTACAGCGGCGAGAGTCTCATGGTGCAGTTCGGAAGCCCTGCCGGTGAAGTCGTTGCTGGTTGACTTTTGGTGGCCAGGACTTGGGTTCTGACGCGAGGGTTGGTTTAGCTATTCTCAACCCTTAACCATGGTTAATTCATGGGAGTTGGTTTGCTTGTAATGAGTGGGTTCATTTGCAGCACTTGCACTTGTTCGGGGTGGTTTATAGTGATGGTTGGTGTATTATGATGGTTGATGGTTGGGTACGTTGATGGGTACGACTTGCTTTTTAACGATTGAATCAGCGAGTGGTGATGGTGGTCATGTTTAACTAGGATGACGCGCATCAATTGCCAAAAGCTTTCACCTGTGAGTTTTGGTCATCGATGATGATGGTCTATGCTGAACTACAGTATGATCGTCCCATGACTAACCGTCCAACCTCCATTAACTGTCAATTCACCATCAATTAACCATGAATTAATCATGGTTGAGAGTTGAGAATGGCTTTTTAGCCGTCAAGTTGGAGTACCATGGATTTCACTTTTACATCCCAATGCTCGAGCCTGGGACTCCTGGCCTTGATTTGGGTCTATACCAGGGTCAAACCTGGGGTCAAGTTGTCGACCTGCGAACCGTGGAAGTGCTCAGCCCCAGTTGTGGACCCTGATGAAGAAGAATTCAACGCTCGACGAGCTGTGAAAACCATCATTTCCAGAAGCGTGACTTATGTGAAGAATATCCCACGAGGTCATTTGGCTTGGATGCCCATGGAAACACACTAAGGGCTTGCCCAGGGGGTACCGTGGTCGCCGTGAGGCTCGTAAAACTTATCTTGCAACCACAAAGGCTTTTGACCAAACCAGGGAGACCGGGAGATTATCAACCATGTGCGGAAGTACTGCGGTACTCCACCAATCAACAGGTTCAAGATGGCAAGGTTTGGCTCCAATGGGCCTCCTTGTGACCTGAAGCTGGTTGAAAACAATGGGTGAGGTGCACCTGCCTGGGCATGCCTGTAGGCAGCAAAAGCATGCCGTTGGGGAGCCAGATGACATTGACCTGGCAAAGCTTCCTATCCTGGTGAGCATTTCAGACCAGGGACCCGTCAATGTCCCGAGCCTTGAATTATTCGATGTATTTCCACGATGTTGGACTGTTGACGTCACAGTGGGATGTCTATCACAGGATCTGGAACGACATCAAGCTGGCAGGGAAGAAGTCACAAAGCTCGCAGTTGGCATTGCTGTTTAATGTCAACTACGGTCCACTTGGCGCAGGAGCTTGGTACTACAAAAAGAGCAGCACTTTTTGAAGAGTTTCCAGCAACGCATGCATGGACCAGTTCCTGCTTTGACAACGACAAAAGGCTTGATCTGCTTGGAAAGGAGAATTCCGGAGCTTCATGCCCAGGCGAAGGAGGCTTTGTTCAAAACCCTTTCCAGCTTGCAGAATATCACAGCAGAGGGTCCTTTGGTGAAATTCATGACAGGGTTCTCATTTTTTTGAAATAGCTTAGCCTTCTACTGGGAGGGGAGTTCTTTGCATCAAAGAGGGTCTTCGACGACATGAGTGAGGTGCAGCCCGATGACAATGATGAAGAAAACAATTCGCCCACCCAGACTGATGCCCAGAAGGAACTCAGGGACTTGAAGAAAAAAATAGAATTTGGAAGCTGCAACCCAGAATGATGCCCTCCAAGAGTCTAGCTGCCAAGGACATCCTTTTGTTTGTTGGTAAAGCTGCCTGGAAGCATCACGGCGCCAGAACCAGAGAAATCAAATCCGCTCTTGATACTTTGAAATGGAACATTGATGCAGCTGCCAACAGAAGATGGGCTGAAGAGCTAGAAGAGGTGATCAGGGACCCAGAGCATTTGACACACCTCTTTGATGAGTAGTGTTTGCACAAGGAGTCTTCGAATTGAAGGGAGGTTATGACACGAACTCATGAATCTCTCTTGTTGGTGGACATACCCTCGCAAGAATGACATCTGAACCCGCCTAGTAGCACACTTGATATAGTGAACCAGTGACGATTACGAACTTTGATGAACCACCAGTCTCCAGTGTTGGTGGATGATATCATGATCGGCCATGATTTCCCAATGATGTTTTCTGAGCGATTGGCCGGTGCCAGTTTTAACAATCCACTCACAATTGACGACTTTAGATTCCACTAGATATACCATAGTTAATCATAATGACCACCATTAGTCCTCCATGACTTCCCATGATTACCATACCGATGACCCCTTCACCAAGGACATGTCATAGCTATAGATCTCCCATGATTTGGTGTTGTTCAAACTACAGGCTGTCAATGATCCCAGGTATACCATGGCCAATCATGAGAGCCCTCATTCGCACATGAAAGTTTTTTAAGAAAAGGGAACCCCCAAAAAATGGCTGGTTTATGACTATAATTGTTTAAAATGGGAGGATTTGGGGGTACCCCTATTTTGGGAAACTAACAAAATAATACCAAATAAATAATAGGGGTACCCCTATAAACCACCGTAACATACCATAACCACATCCAACTATCAACGATCGATCCCTCTCCATGTCCCATGAAGCTGCAACGGCGCCATCTCAGGTTGTCACCGGACACTGTCATGGCGACTCCAACTGAGCGCACGTGGGGGGCTTGGCTCAGCGCCCCTGACGGCGCCAGTGATGCTTAGGGACACGGTGCTTTCCAGGGTGGAACCCCGTTCAACTGGCTGGCTGATGATACATATATATATATATACATGTATATATCCGGGGCTATTCATGGTTGAATTGGTGGTGGCTTGCGGCTAGTGATTTCAAAGCGACGAAAAATTACTGTTTTTTGATGAAATTGGCTGCTTCACCTTGTGCAAGAAACCAGACATGGTGAAAGAATGTCAAAGATGATCAAGCAGCTCGAGACTTGAAAACGAACGAAAGGAGAAACGGTGCCTTCAGGTGTTTCCGAAAGCATGTGACCATCGTTGCCCCACACGTAAGTGGCTGTACCCCCAAGCCCTTTATTTAAACAGTTCCCAGATATTCCAGACCTTCAGATATGGCTGGGACTCATTCTGGGCGATGATCCTACAGGTCGCACCCTGTTTCTGAGCGAGAATAAACTGATTAGGGCAACAGGTGCGTATTTTGAGGTCCGAATCCCAAGAGTGGTGATTTTAGATTTTTGGGGGGGTCTAATGCAAAAGAAACCACTTTCATACTTGGGTGTTCATCAGTTGAAGGACCAAGTATGTCGGGAGTTGACCCAGGTTCCATGAATTTGGTACCCCCAACAAATCAAGGCATTTCTTGCAAAAAACCGGCAAATTCTAAATTCACTATTGTTTGGAGAGATTTGTTTTTTCGTTGAAATTGTTCAGAATTGATAGCTGTTTCGAAGCCTGCCTTGGGAAACGGTAGAAGTTGTGTTAATCACAATTGACAGCTCTTATTAAACATTAATACCTAAGAAGAACCCCATTGTTTCCCTCTGAAATTCATGGTTTTCCCTGTCAAAATCGACTTTCCTATTCTCAAATGGATAGTTTTTCCCCGCCAAAGATTATGGGTTTACCAAGTTTATCACAATTGCTGTTTTTCCCCTGAAACTTCGATTTGTTCATGATGATTCTCAGGAAAATTACATTTTTTCCCTAGGAAAATGCAGGTTGTTCCACTAAAATGGCTGCTTCTCCCGAGCCAAAACCCCCGTTGTTAGCCGTGCACGACTCGCCGAAGCCTCATCGGCGTCGCCACCAAGGCCCAGTGGCTTCACGAATAGCTCGGTGATGTGCAGCGTCCGGACCCACGGGGAAGGGTTCCAGGTTAAGGGACCTCCGGAAGATGCGCAGCTTGGTTGGCGGTGAATAGCAAGAATGGTTGAGAGGTTGGTTAATAGTGTGGTTTCATTGTGGTTCTATAATATGGTGGTTGATATATGATACGATTACGACCAGAAATGGCGCTTTCTGCCAAGCCATGACGTGGTAGTTCACGTACAATGGCTTCCGTTTGTAAACTGGGATCATTTTTTGGTGGGTCATTGGTTACCCTATTTTGGCACACGCCCAGATGGTCAATAGAACTTGATGGTTGATAACAGTTCGACAGGGTATCTCCACCTTGTTCCGCTCCAATGGCTGCAGGCAGTACTAAAATCTTGGCCCTACCAGGTTTTGGGAGTTCTGGTTGCGCCGATCCGGCTGAACTTGTTTCCAGCAGGGTAGTAGTGGTTTAGGCTTGGTGAAGAATCACTACTGTTTGCATATCAGAAGATTTGGTTGGTTGCATGCTATTGCCATTGCCACACTGCTATTGGCATTGATTACTGTATTACGTATGAGTGATTACCATTATTACGCATATTCAATTGCCATTGCTACACATGTTGAATTGCCATGTTTACACATTTTTAGTTACCATTGTTACATGGTATTACGGTATTACCATTGTCACCAGTATTGCCCTACCATCACTAGTGATTTGTTTACGATGAGAGTTTTCAGTCTGGTGATGATAGTGTTGATTATCATGTACAGAATATGAAGGGTAACGTCCAGTATGTAACCCATTGACCAACGCTATGATTGTGTAGCAACTGGTAATGATACTAAGATTTGATAGCCAGCAGTGACCTGATGCCACTAACGATTCAAAATCATCATGTTGCACATGGCTATGATAGACTGCAATGATGCTAATTGATTCTACTATTATCCAGTCGGCTGGTTGAACAGTGGAGCATGATACGCTTGTCCTGGATATAATTGTCGCAAAGTATATAACAATGATTAGTTGATATATCAAATGATGTTAGGTTTAGGATAAAAACTATATAATCGTTGCAAAGGACCATGATTCGTTGGTACTCAGTTTCACATCATTTGAACCGTTCCCGTTTAGCGCATGATCCATGGCGTTGAAGAGCTACAGTACTGACCTGCTTTACCGTCTCATGGGATCAGTTTGATTGGTAGTAATAGCAGTTTTAGGATTCCAATGAGAAAACTAGTAAAAACAAACTAGTAAATAGATTGTTTTTATATGATACTGTTGTTTGTTTTTAGGATTCCAATTTCCACTTCCCGATTGTAAACGTGCTCCTAATGGGAAGAACAATACTAATGATTGAGGAACATCATAGTGAAAATGCTCACCGTGACAACACTGATAACAAGAATGAAAATAATGGAAACGGGAGATCAATTTACCTACAAATCAGTAGGCAAAGATTTAGCTACGGCAAAGAAAGAGAAGCCCTCACATTATCTCATGGGGATGGTAGGTGACTCTCCCAGATCTGATCCCCGCAGACAAAGATTGTCAATCAGCCATAATCAGCCCGTATCACCTACAACCCCCGTGAAAATCAGATCAACAAAAATATTGAAGCAACAAGAGGCAGTGCACGAGCTCTTGGCAAGTGATTTTTGTTGCTGGGCTTGACAGCATGGCAAAAAGTTTGCCTTGGCCGAGATCAAAGGCGATTGGCCAAGGTTGAGGAAGATTCTACGCTTCTACCCATCTTTTACTGGAATCCGAGTTTGTTTTTGTGCCATGCGACAGTCTGGAGTCCGGAGGGACAGAAATCCTTTCCAGAAGTTTGGCCATTCTTCAGAAGTGTCCACTGCGGAATACCTCCGAACTATGCTGGACACGAAATGGTCCCCAAGCCCACTCATTTTGGTGATTGGGTTCTCAACAGCTAGATTGTTGGGAATCGTCAACCTGGGGATCGTCCGCCCCCAATGATCCCACAACAGGGACTGCACTGGACACCGTGTTTGAGGGGAAGGACCTGCTCGAACCACCGATCAAAATCAACCGCCAGGTCTTCGGAGTGGAGGTGTCGTACGGGCGGGAAGGGGTGCGGACCACCCAGCCGCTGACAGACAACTACCTCCCGCACAGCCAAGTCTGGCTCGGCTACACTGTGCCCTGCCCAAAACACCGGGCTGGGTGAGATTCAGGGCTAGAAGAACGGCTCCTTCGGAGGAGGAACCATCACCAGGACCGATGACCAAGCCAACGACTCCACACATATCCAACGCATCGTGGATCGAGCAAAACAGCGGGAAGAATCAAAATGGCATCATGGTCGCAGGTGCGCGATGGGCAAACCACAAGAAAGTGGAATCGGGCGGCACCTGGCAAGAACAACAAGATGCCAACCGTCATGGTACCTGAAGAAGCTGGTTAATCATTGCCTATGATTGGTAGACGTTAATCGGCGCGGCTCTTCTTTATAACCCTTGATCCACTTCGCCATGAACCATCAGCAATGTTTAAAACATCATACAAGCACTATCAACCCATAAGTTGACGGTGGCTGTTCACCCAGGGCAAGAATGATCAACCATTCATCGACCATTCATCATCGATCATTCATGACCCATGAGTCACCCATCAGTCATCCATGAACCACCCATTCATGTACCATTAATCAACAGTTCACCTACCACTGACCAAGTGTTTTCACCACATTTGTTTTCCATTAACAAGCCATTAAGTAACCATTCCTCAGCCATGAGTCATCGTTTTCACAATAGTTTTTACCATCAATCAGCTGGTAAAGAGCCATACCGTCACAAATTTTCATTCTGAATAGTTCATCAACCATTGCAAGTTGTGTAATTCATAGTAACCATCAGAAGAAACAATCATGGTCACCATTGCCATCATAGTACTATCCATCAATCATTCATAGGATTTCAATAGAATGGATATCAACAATTAGCATGATGGTTTTAATAGTAACGCTGGGTCAAGAAGCACCAGGGATCCTAGCAGGTGGATGTAGGTTGTACTAGGAACCAGCGGCGAAAAGCATTGGGGGCCGTAGCAACTTCAACCCTTGGCGATCTCAGTTCCAGGCCTTGGCTTCGGCGCTCATCGGCTCTGCCAGCAGGAAGTCCCAGCAGTGGATCGGTGGCGTTGGTAGCAACCATGGATGGTTAAGTGGTGCTTCAGTGGTGGTGGATGATGGTTGATGATGGTTGTTGATGGTTGATGACGGTTGGTGGTTGTTGATGGTTGATAATGATGATAAATGGTGAATTCAGATTGATGGTTCAGGATGGTTCAATGATAGCGCATGATTCTTCAATGGTTGATGAATTGCCATTTGACGGTTCAGTGATAGTTGATCAAAGTCCAGTTTATGGCTAATAATATGAATTCATCATGGTTAATGATGGTCATGATCTAGAGTTCATCACATTTTTTGACGGTTGGATTGTCGTTAATCGCATGTTCACAAGAACGTAGGGTTAGCGTTGGTGGTACCATATGCTGTAATGGCTCAAGTTTGGTTCCACTTTCTGTTAGGAATCGACTGTGTCACATGCCTAGTTTACCATGGATGCTGGTAACAAGCCTTGCTGTGGGAGCTGGGACTTTGAATGTTCTGGATTTCTCATGGCTCTGGTTCCCAGAGCACTCTGGTGGCTTTGGCATGGAGGATCCCTCCAATAGATCCACGACGTTGTACGCTGAGGACATTGGGGAGGGTCCAGAGCAGACAGACCAACAAAAGGATCAGCAAACATTCACTGGTTGGGCTCATCTCTGGGGGTACTCCGTACTACACTACGATGTATATTCCTGGATTGGCCCCGGCTGGTTCAGTACACCCACGCAGTCAGGATCTTTGAGGACATCTGGCGGTTGGGGTCTGTATCTGGTCGATCAAGCGGGCTTATGGATCTGCGGGTCGTTTTGGCCGTGGGTAGCCTGGAGCTTTTTGGTAATCAGTTTCCTGGGAGTTGCTCTCACTTCCTTGTACCTTCTGGTGGTGATATGCCGACCTTGTTTAAACTTTGGAAGGTGCTGTTGCCGTCAAACCCGAGTGGTCGCACGAGAAGTAGGGGAGCTCCTCCCTGAACTCCAACCCGGAGGATCTTATGACAAACTGGTGATTCGTGGCCCATCGTCAAGCGATGGAGTGGACTCAGAATTCTACCAGCGTCAAGTCAAAGGTCGAGGGTCAGGACGAAAACCCAATGATGTAGTGGTTTTGATGGGAGATCAAGCCGCCAGGATCAGAACTGATGAACACTGGGCGAGGGTGGATCGATACGGGTTGTGGGTCAAGGTCCGAGAGGTCAAAGGAGCCACGACTCGAACCACAAGGCAG
>VSDK01003533.1:108019-121858 GCA_009767595.1 Symbiodinium kawagutii | reverse complement strand
AGCTGATAACCCCTACAGGAGCCCCCTGCCGCTGGCTAATCATGGCTGCTGTCTGCCTACTGCATGAAACCTAGCTTGCTCGATTGTCTATGATGGTCCCTGGTTACCAATAATCTTTTCATTGTTGACACAAACGGCGAATACCATTACAAACCACGACGTCAACGTATATTGTTCATTGCACGACCATCAGTATATCCAAATCCTTCTCCAGCTGATGAAAATCCATTGTTCCTCTTTCTTTTACGTGGGTGTGCCCGCGTGCATCCTTGGACTACTATATCATCGATATTCCAGCCCGGCTTCTTGTGAACCACCTATACAAATTGTCCAACAACGACTTTATTGATACATCAAATCCCTATTCACATTACAAGTTTGCATGTAACATCCATGATCAACCATGGACACAAAAACTGGCAATGTTTTTCATTCATTAATATATTCATTTCCACCGCAGCTCCGACCCGATTCTGAAGACCAGGCGCAATTCAGTCATCATAGTCGCAGGCAGACCAAGAAGCGACTGCTGCTGCAGCCGCTTTGTGCGACGCAAAGCGGATCTTGACCGTCTTCGAATCCTCTGTCATATACAAGCCAGCCACTGTACCTAAGGTGCGGCACAGCTTGCATGGGGAAATGCGCTGTAAGGCGTTGGCCTGGAAGCCAAAGCTAGTGATGTTGAAATCTGGGCATGGTTGAGCTATCGGAGTGTATGAATATTAAAAAATCTGTATATATTTCAATATATATATATTTAAATTTATATTTATATTGTATGTATTTAAATTGAAAAAATATTTACAGCTATATTGACGAATATCAATATATCTACAAATCTGAAGAAATAAGTATTTATTTAAATATATACATATCAATATATCTATATATATATAAATATATATACATATATATATATATACATATGTATATATATATATACATATGTATGTAATCCTACTTGGGAATGGACTTCCATTGGCCGCAGGCGATTGATACAAATTTTGGGCATAAGATACACCTGAAGTCGCTGACCCTGACCGAAGCGATCATGCAGTGTTAGTGAAATGCGTGTTGGTTAGCATTACTAAAAACTCCAAACAAAAGGAACGACAACATGTACAACCATCATTTAGAGGTATGTGAGTCACAGATTTGGCAGGTATGACTTGGGGGTATGATTTGGGGGCATGATTCCAAAAGTGGAGCTTCGAATCCTTACATCAGCGCCGTCAAACAAAAAAATCTATTGGTGCATCCCAAATCATATTTGCAGCAATCCCTGAGCCGCCCAGGTCCTTGACAAGGCGCCGTAGAACGCTGCCCGCGCTTCCACACTTGCCTTGACCAAGTTCTCGCCTGTCACTTTGACCCGGAACTTTTTGGCTTGACTCCACTGCCAATTGTGGTCGGATCTCGTCCGGTTCGTCGCCCAGGACTGGCGAGTCTCAGCGCTGCGACTTCGGGATTTCCTCAGGCAAAGGAAGTCTTTGAGATTGAAGTGGTGGCTGCTGACCGGAGATGCGGCATCAACTGGCATTATATGATGTCCAGAATGATTTCGAGGATGATCATCATGCGAAGGGGCCTAGTGATGAGCATACCATTGGACCATGTTGCTGATAACATTCGATACCCTGGATGCTGTACATTGGTTTTGGTGCTGATGATGCTGCAATGCTGATGTTGACGGTGCTGATCATGGTGATGCTAACGCATGACAGCAATGATATGGTTGATGGTGATGATGATGGTGATGATGATAGTGATGATGTCGACGATGATGCAGATATCAAGCGAGGAGCTGGCGTGCGGCACCAGCTGCACCAGCTGCACCAGCTGCAGGCGAAGCATTCCAAAGCGATTGCGAAATCTTCTGGCGGCGAGATGCGGTGATAGTTTTTCAATGGAACACTTGCTGAAAAATGTATGTCATGGGCATGGGCAGTGGCAGCACCCGAGTAACGAATAGTGGGAGAACATGCAATCTGGGGGGCTTGAAACAATGCAACGGCAAGCTTGGTATTTTAGATACAGTGAACAATGACAATGTGATCAGTACATCAATCTCTGGGTGTGGTTGCATGGCCTCAAGCTGGTTTCAAACCCCGGGCTTTGGCTTCCGCAACCGTCAAAGCAGCACACATACATCTCGTGCTTGTGGCTGCGACTGTCTGTGTAAACCACAGCCTCCCCCAAATCATACGCCATGCCGAAGTCAAAGGGCAAAAAGAAGCTGCGCTTGAGAACAGCCGAGTGTCAAAGTTGTTTGGGACCCATGCAACGCACTGCAATGACAGACTGGAATTGGCAGTGGGTCAAAACCCTGTACCCTTGGTTCCCCATCATTAACTATTGTTTTCCCTATTATTGTTGGTGGAACTCCCCCATTAGTTGGCTCTCGGATGACAATCCCCAATTCAAAAACATCACCTGCTTTCACATTAGGCAAAAAAACGACGATTAAAGAAACGAAAGGGGAGCAGCAACCAACACATAGTAAAAACAATATTTATATATAGATAAGATTAACATATATGTATGTACATATATGTTAATATATGCAAAAAAGAATTTAAAAATATAAACATACATGGATGAAAACATACATATATATATATATACAAATATATTTATGTATTTTTTAATTAATTTAAAAAAAATTAATTAATTTGTAGGCGCAAAAGCCAGTTAAAGGCGCAAAGGCCAGGCGCTATAGGCGCAAGGGCCAGTCAAAGGCGCAGGGGGGCAGATGCTATAGGCGCAAGGGACAGTGAAAGGCGCAAGGCCAAATGCTAGAAACGCAAGGGCCAGTCAAAGGCGCAAAGGCCAGGTGCTATAGGCGCAAAGGCCAGTCAAAAAGACAAAGGTCAGGTGTTATAGGCGCAAGGGCCAGTCAAAGGCGCAGGGGGGCAGATGCTATAGGCGCAAGGGACAGTGAAAGGCGCAAGGCCAAATGCTAGAAACGCAAGGGCCAGTCAAAGGCGCAAAGGCCAGGTGCTATAGGCGCAAGGGCCAGTCAAAAAGACAAAGGTCAGGTGCTATAGGCGCAAGGGCCAGTCAAAGGCGCAAAGGTCAGGTGTTACAGGCGCAAGGGCCAGTCAAAGGCGCAAAGGCCAGATGCTATAGGCGCAAGGGCAAGTTAAAGGCGCAAAGGCCAGGTGTTATAGGCGCAACGGCCAGTCAAAAGGACAAAGGTCAGGTGTTACAGGCGCAAGGGCCAATCAAAGGCACAAAGGCCAGATGCTATAGGCGCAAGGGACAGTTAAAGGCGCAAAGGCCAGGTGCTATAGGCGCAAGGGCCAGTCAAAGGCGCAAAGGCCAGATGCTATAGGCGCAAGGGACAGTTAAAGGCGCAAGGCCAGATGCTATAGGCGCAAGGGCCAGTCAAAGGCGCAAAGGCCAGGTGCTATAGGCGCGAGGGCCAGTCAAAGGCGCAAAGGCCAGATGCTATAGGCGCAACGGCCAGTCAAAGGGCAATAGGCGTGCTATAGGCGCAAGGGCCAGTCAAAGGCGCAAAGGCCAGATGCTACAGGCGCAAGGGCCCGTCAAAGGCGCAAAGGCCAGATGCTATAGGCGCAAGGGCCAGTTAAAGGCGCAAAGGCCAGATGCTATAGGCGCAAGGGCCCGTCAAAGGCGCAAAGGCCAGGTGCTGTAGGCGCAAGGGCCAGTAAAAGGCGCAAAGGCCAGATGCTGTAGGCGCAAGGGCCAGTCAAAGGCGCAAATGCCAGTGCTATAAACCCCAATACTAAAAATAATGTCATTTATTTAGATCAAAAAAATCATATAATAATTGAAATGATTCAAATACTTTGAATAATTTGGATGATTTTAATCATTTAAATGTAAATTGCTTGAAAAAACATTAAAAACATTAAAATCATTTAAATCATTTAAATCTTTGGGTCCCCAGACTTTGGAGACTATTTTCAGATTCAAATGATTTAAATGATTTAAATGATTTAAATGATTTAAATGTAATTTGCCTTTAAAAACATTTAAATCATTTAAATCATTTAAATATTCGGGTCCCCAGACTTTGGAAACTATTTAAATATTTAAATCATTTAAATCATGTAAATCATTTAAATTCAATCATTTAAATGATTTAAATCATTTAAATTCAATAATTTAAATGATTTAAATGATTTAAATATAATTTGCCTTTAAAAACATTTAAATCATTTAAATGATTTAAATCATTTAAATCATGTAAATCATTTAAATTCAATCATTTAAATGATTTAAATCATTTAAATCATGTAAATCATTTAAATTCAATCATTTAAATGATTTAAATCATTTAAATCATGTAAATCATTTAAATTCAATCATTTAAATGATTTAAATCATTTAAATCATGTAAATCATTTAAATTCAATCATTTAAATGATTTAAATCATTTAAATCATGTAAATCATTTAAATTCAATCATTTAAATGATTTAAATCATTTAAATCATGTAAATCATTTAAATTCAATCATTTAAATGATTTAAATCATTTAAATCATGTAAATCATTTAAATTCAATCATTTAAATGATTTAAATCATTTAAATCATGTAAATCATTTAAATTCAATCATTTAAATGATTTAAATCATTTAAATCATGTAAATCATTTAAATTCAATCATTTAAATGATTTAAATCATTTAAATCATGTAAATCATTTAAATTCAATCATTTAAATGATTTAAATCATTTAAATCATGTAAATCATTTAAATTCAATCATTTAAATGATTTAAATCATTTAAATCATGTAAATCATTTAAATTCAATCATTTAAATGATTTAAATCATTTAAATCATGTAAATCATTTAAATTCAATCATTTAAATGATTTAAATCATTTAAATCATGTAAATCATTTAAATTCAATCATTTAAATGATTTAAATCATTTAAATCATGTAAATCATTTAAATTCAATCATTTAAATGATTTAAATCATTTAAATCATGTAAATCATTTAAATTCAATCATTTAAATGATTTAAATCATTTAAATCATGTAAATCATTTAAATTCAATCATTTAAATGATTTAAATCATTTAAATCATGTAAATCATTTAAATTCAATCATTTAAATGATTTAAATCATTTAAATCATTGAATTTAAATGATTTAAATGATTTAAATGAAATTTGTATTTAAAAACATTTAAATCATTTAAATCATTTAAATCCAGTGATTTAAATCATTTAAATCATTTAAATCCAGTGATTTAAATGATTTAAATGATTTAAATATTAAAATAGTCCCCAAAGTCTGGGGACCTAAATATTTAAATGATTTAAATGTTTTTAAAGGCAAATTACATTTAAATCATTTAAATCATTTAAATGTTTTTAAATGGCAAATTAAATTAGTCGAATTAATTAAATAAATAAAATATTTCAAATGTTTTAAATGCGTTTTACATTTAAATCATTTCAAGGAAACTCTTGGGTGACAGATTATACGTATTCTTCCCTCTTACGGGGTACCCCTGTACTGCTTGTTCCCCATCATTAACCAGGCAGTTTAGCCGATGAAATTGGTGGTGATCATCCCCCGTGAAAGTTGGTTAAAGCCTTGACCCAGCTCGCCATTTCTGTTGAATCACCATTTTTGGCAATGGAAAATCACCATATTCCCCATTATTGTTGGTACATATTCCCCTATGACTAACTCATGTTGGTGATTATTTCCCTATCATAAGCCTATTGTATCTATTATTCCCCTACAAGGTGGGCCCCAGGCAGTTATAAGTTGGCTTATAACCCCTATAACTGGTAGTTAACCCCAGTTAAGTCACTTATAAACTAACTTCTAAGTGGTTGGGGGCCCACCTTGTAGTAATCGTTGATCATGTTGGGATCGGCTGGTTGCTTATTCCCCTATCATAAGCCCATTATATATATATATATCATTCCCCTAGAACTAACCAACCAAATTCCCCTATCATTCCCCTATCATAAGCCTATTATATCTATATCATTCCCCTGTAACTACCCATATTTCCCCATGATTGATGGTTGACCGGCCGCGCGCTCTCCCACCTGGCGAGCACTCGCCTCCCCCAGCATTTTGCGGGACGGGGGGGCTGCGAACGCCACGGAAATCTGCGTTTCGCGGCTGGGAGTCTACAGCCGGTTGAGGGGATAGGTTGGTCAATGGTGGACCTGAACTAGATTGGTTAGATGGTTAGATGACACAGGTTATGAGGACACTGGTTAGATAGATTGGTGAACTAGTTGATGAGGACACTGGTTGGTGGTTTGAGTCACATTTTTTATTTTTCCCGGTAGTTATTAACAAATGGTTGGGTGACTCGTATTTTTCATAGGGGTTGAAACCGCCAATTAGAGGAGTATTGATAAACAGTAACAATAAAAAGCAATATGAGTAGAAGTAGCACATGGTACCCACCAGTGAGTTTTTTTGCGAACCACTCGCCAGGGTTGTAGAATAGTTGATCCAAGCTGTACCAACACGGGTGCTGCGTTCAGGGTTGGCAATGGGGAAGCTATGGGTGGAAACGTCAAGGTTCATGTGCCGAGAATGGCAAATTCTTCGTGAGCATTTTTCAATTGATTTCTAGAGAAAAATAGATCTAGTGATCATATTGAATTCTGAGTGAAGATTTTTCCATGTCTAAAAACTATTTTTCTGGAGTTCCAGTTGTGAACATGTATCAGAAAATGATCAGTTCCCCAGTTCTTGATGAGAATTTTTCCATGTGAAGCAGCATTGACCATTGTCAATCAGACTTGGCCACTATTGACCATAATGACAATCATGAGCAGTGGCCGTAATTCACATTGAATAATCACTATTCCCCACGTGGTGGTTTCTCAAAATCGGGAGCCCCCCAAATCATCCACTATAAACCATCTATAGTAATAAACCAACCATTTTGGGGGTCCCCTATGGCTTGAGAAACCACCACGTGAATAGTGGCCGTGATGCACCATGGCCATTTACCGGTTATCATTTCCACAACCGCCTGCTCGAGCCGCGTCGCTCCACCGTTGAGCTGCTGGTCACAATTCCTCAAGCAAGCAGTAGCTGCCAGGAACCCACGATGGCAGAATAAATGGCTATGGGTCAACAATGATCAACCAACTAATGGGGATAATAACCAACCAAAAACAAGGGAAAACAATGGCTAATGGTAGCGGAACCAGGGGTACAGGGTTTTGACCCGCAGCCAAATCAGAAACGTATGCGCAGGTACGTTTGCATACACGCATACATTGGTCCCTCTTTATCTCGATCTATACATGGATACGGAATGTAATTTACATCTATGTTTACGTATATAGGTACGTATGAATATACATAAAGACTGCTTGTCGAGAACAATGATGAAATTGATAGCTTCGAGCAAAAGCAGCAAAAGAAGTTATTTGTATGTACGCGTGATTTGTCCTCATTCACCACTATGGTGGTTTCTCAAAATAGGGGTACCCCCAGATCGTCTAGATTAACCATTTGTAGCAATAATCCAGCGATTTTCGGGGCTTGAGAAACTCCCGCATTGACCATCATGAAGCACTTTCAACCAGTAACCAGCATCAGCGGGTACCTGCTAGCATGGATTTGTAGCTGCTGAGTTTCGACGGTCAACAGCGGCATGCAACTGCGTGCGCCCGCTCACCAAATGGCAGTAGAACTGATCAACATCGTGGACGAAGCAACTGATGCTTATTATTATCCGCAAGTTCAACCCACATTTTTTCTCTGGCTATAATTAATGGTTATGACGGATGACGGACCATTTTTCGGAGAATCCAGGGTTTGTAACCTATGTAATGATTATGACTGACCATTTTTTGGGAGAATCCAGGGTTTGTAACCTATGTTGGATATGATTCCTGTTGGATCATGGCTGATAGATTCTCCGAAGACTTAGTTCACATTGATGACCTATGTTGGATAATAGTTGATAAATTCGCCACATACACCCCAGATCACACCATGAAAGAGACCGATAAAGCTCCTAAATCCTATGGCTTGTTTGTAGCCGCAAGCATTCGTTCCAGATCAATGATCATCCCACGGAAGATTGAGGACCGCCTAGAGTTACAGTAATCATTCATGCGTTACTACTGATTCTAGATCCATATGGCTATGGGTCAATATTAACCATCAATAGTGGCTTATGATAACCAACCAAACCATAGGGAAGACAATGGCAAATGATAGGGGAACAAGGGGGACGGGGTTTTGACCCATAGCTATTTGAATATAGGTCAATGTATCAACCACGCAACAAACGGGTAGGTGAACATTCCAACAGTTAGATTAGTTTGTTCATTCAGGGGATGTGAACAGCTGGGGTACAGGGTATTAACCCGCAGCTATCTTAAATAAACAGCAGCAGTTCAACCAAAGATGATTTAGCTGGTGATGGACCAGCAAAGCTCTATGGGACATATTGATATGGATCAACCATATCAGATCATCATACAACCGTCACTGATCACAGATATGGTCGTTATGTAACCATCACTAACCACAGATGGTCGTTGTACAACCATCACTAACCACCCATGGTCAGTAGTGAGACCTCTGATGAGAAGAGCTACAGATCTGGTGGGGGTCTGGTGGTGGTCGCTTCCGAGCTTCGGGGCCAAGGGGACACAGCGAGGGCCAAGGGACCGACTCAAAAGCCCAGCCTTTGATCCCAGGTACCATTTCTGGTGGGTTTTCAAATCTAAAACTGGCCGATGGTAATAAAGGTGGTTATAAGACTTGTTAGTAATCACGGTGGTTAATGGCCATTTAAGTGGTAATAAAAGGTGAATGGTAATAAAGGTGGTAATAAAGGTGGTTAATGGCCATTTAATGACTCGTTTCCGTATTTTCCGAAGGAATAGCAAATGATTGGTTGGTTGACAAGCATACTTTTCATAAGGCTGGTTCAAGCACCAACCAGATAATCAATTTTTCAAAATCACCTTATGATCAAATTGACACAATTATCCAGCTATACTTCATCATTCATCACCCGTTTTCATGATGGATCGTTATAACTGTAAGCATCATCAAGCACACATTAAGCACTATTCAGGATGATGAACCACCCTAACCACTACCAGCCATTCTCAACCAGAATTGCCCACGATTGGCCGTGCATAACAGCCAATACGAGCAACCATTCAGCAATCGTTGAGGAACACCAGCCATTCACCAACCACTAAGAAACCAGTAGCCAACCAGAGACCATTGCTAATAAGAATAGCCCATTCATTATCCACCATTAACATCCCAGAAACCATTAACATCCCAGAGAAACCTTAGAATTCAACCATCCCAGAAACCTCTGAATAACCAAACCAGCAACCATTAAGAATAGCCCATTCCTTGTCCTATGGAAAAACCAGTAACCAACCATTCAGCATCCGCTTGGAGCCTCAACTCTTTTCGACACCATGGCAGCTGTGGCTTCCAGCCGGGGAGCACAGGGCGATGGGCACTGCCGGGTGATGTGCAGGTGGGAGCTGGGACCATAGGAAGCAACCCAAGGGAGGTCGAAAAATCAGAGGTCTCACTGTATGATTCTGGGTCGATATGGCTGTGGGTCAAAACCCTTAGTCCCCCTGGTTCCTCCACTATTAGCCATCGTTTTCCCTATGAAATTGTTGGTGGAAATTCTCCCATGGTTGTTGGTTGATTAATACTGACCCATAGACATATTAACCATCCAAAACAGGGCTGTCTCAATATGATTCTGGGTCAACATGAAATTAACTATGCAAACCAGGGCTAGGTGAACATCCCAGCACTTAGACTAGAGACTGTTCATCTAGGGGATCTGAAATGTTGGTTTACAGGGGACCCACAGCCAACAGGGCATCCACAGTCAGCAGCGGGGGAGTCCTATGTTGCAAAGGGGGGGGGAGTCCTATGGTCGTGGCATCATGGTACAGGTTTAGTCAATCCAGGGTATTTGATGTACTGGACTCGTATCCAATGCTGATCACGGGAAAAGGATAATGGAATGATCACGGTAGATTGCTGGTGGTTGCAGCGGTCAAGAATTGGAACTGTTGATGGTCAATGCTTACCATCATGGATACCACCAACATGGTACCATCGTCAGATTCGATAGATGACAACGGTTCCAAAGAGGGTCAATGGCTAATAGTGGATGAGAAAGATATGGATTCTGGTCAAAGACTCGGACGCCCAGAAGTGGGGATGGGTTCATACCCTCGCAAACTGATGAGTTGTTGATATCTCAACAAAGATACCTGGTTGCTTCACAACTGACTGGGGAAATTGACTGCAGGGCCGGGCTGATCTAGACTTATGAAGTTGGGGGATGCCGCCCTCAAGCATCCATGTGAATCTTCGAGTTTAGTGGGGCAACTACAAGTTATGCTAGATATGGGGCTGGATTAAAACCCACTATTCAAAAAAGAGGGGGGTGAAACATTCCAACACATGGGAGGACCGAACCGGTGAGCCATAGAAGCCGAGTGAATGCCAGCAATCGATAAGCCTTTCATGATGCTACGCTAGACCCCAGGTACGGGTCTCCCAAAGGCAGCATTTCTTTGAGCGAGTGGTGGCTCAACATAAACCATCAGCATGTGACTATGAAATTGCTACAGTGGCTGGTGGATGAGTCGTCATCATTTCGGTTGATTCCCCTATTGTTGGTATATATCCCCTATAATGGTGAGTTATCATCCCCTATTATTAACCCATTAACCAGCTATTCTCCATTACCGTTGATGATCCACGGCCTACCACCGGTGAGCATTTTGGCTCCGATGCAGCTGCCCTCTCCTCAGCGTTGTAGTGGCCATGGACTGCACTTGTTGCATCGCCAAACCGCGCCCCCCGGCAGAAATCCGATCGGAGGAACGGCTCGTGTGGCCATCGCGACCGGCAGTGCCACAGCGTCGCGCGCGGTGAAACGATGCTCCTCTCGTCTCAGTGACGAATGGATTTCTTCCGAAGATTGGAAGAAAGTGAAGTTCTTCATGGGAAACGGCATCTTTTTGGGTTCCTTTTTGGCACCTTGGCATGTGATGCCGGTGTTTCTGGACCTGAAACTGGCAGCAGATCCGGCTCTTCCAGGACTCACGCAAGAGGTGCTGCCGATCACCAGCACCGCCATCTTCATGGGCTGGTTGGTGGGTGCCTTGTGTCTCAAGCCATGCATGGAAACCTTTAGCAAGGATCAACTCATGGCCAGTTTCGCATGTGGCCTGCTGATTGTGACCCTGGCGACCGTCACCCTGCCACATCTGACGGCTGGTAACCTGGTGATCTTCGTGTGCATCCGCTTCGTCTACGGCGTGTTGATGAACATCACAGGCATTCAGGCGGTCCACATCCAAGAGGGCCTACTAGGCTATGAGAACAAGGTCAGTGTTGCGGTGAGCGTTGGCTACTGCGTGGTGTTGGTGCTGATGAGTTCATTCTGTGGCAGCTTGACTCGGGACTGGGACTGGAGACTGGAAACCTTGCTGTGGTATGGTGCGCCTATCTCCATGGGCCTCGCCATTGGATTTCCCAATCTCTTGGAGGTCCTTCAAGGCGCTTTTTTTCGTTCAAAAAGGGCCCCCCTTCCCATCTCTGGGTCCCCAAGATCCCACAAGATCTCCCCAAGTGCCTGGTTCTCCCACCAGGAGCCGTGAGGAAAGCCGCCAGCTTCGAGGCCCCGAGTGACAAAGGCTGCGGAGAAGCCTTGTCCAAGCAGGAGAATGTCATCCTTCCCGGAGATCGAGGGTTAGCTGTCATGTTTCAGGAGGATGATTACTTGTCAATAGGCGTTGATCAAGGAAATTTATCGCCAATAGTGGTAAATATATTGGTAAAAACATGTGGATGATTGTAAGAGATCGTCAATTGTGATTATAGGAAATAATGGAATTGGCGCTAAATAGTGTTCGAAAATTGCAATCGTGAATAATGGCTTTCCCATCTGTTGATAGTTGCGAAACGTTGGGAATGATGGTAAATAATTAAGCATGATCAATCATGGTAAACAATGGCTTGCAGATGCGCTTTGCAGTGCATTATTGACGGGCAATGAATGTTAATAAATGTGAATGATGCTTCTCTGGTTGGTGGTTTTAGATGTTGGATTTTTCTCAATATTTGGGATGTTTGGTTGATTGGTTCATGGACTTGTTTCTTTCATCGGGGTGGTTCAGCCACCAACCAGTTCATGTCAATGATGCTTGCTTATCGATAGATAGAAGCTCAAAAGTCACCCAACGTGGCCCTGGTTTTTCGCATGCTGCTAATCCCGGGGAGACGCACTGGTGGCAGACAATGAAGCTCTTCAGATTGGTAATGCTCAGTCCGACTCAAGAAGCGCTGTGTTTTTTTTGGGGGTCCCTGGTTCCCTTGGTAAATCTCCCATAGTCATATGGTGATTTCTCAAGCCATGGGGGACCCCCCCAAATGGTTGGTTCAGTACTATAAATCGTTAACGGATGATTTAGGGCTATGTACTCAAATTTTGAGAAACACCCAAATATCATCAATGACTAAACTTGGGGTGACCAAACTATAGAATAGGACTAAATAGATGAATAGAATAGGACTGAACTAGAATAAGAACTGCCAATGAATGTCCTCCGATATTCACCTAGCCATGGCTGTTGGTTCGTTAGTGTCCATAACTGGCAACGACGTGAGGAGATAAGTCGCGGGCTGCTTGCTGCACTAACTTTCCTGGCTGCTGCATGCGGCTTCTACGGTGACTCTGCTTGGAGTTTCATTCACATTTTGCTATTATAGCCATTATATAATGGTGGTGGGTTTCTAAGGTTTATGGCCTATCATTGGCCATTCATACTGGTGTTTTTTCTAGGGCTTATAGACTTATAGCCAATTATAGCCATTAGTAATCGCGGTTTTGTAGGGGGTTGGAGCCTATTATAGGCATTAATAATTGTGGCTTTAGGGTTTTTATAGGGGCGACAGCCATTAATGGTTAATAACAGGGAATCACCAACAAGAGTGCTTTAACAACTAGTACCTAGTGGTTTGATTGACGTTTTCCTACTTTCAAAAAAAGTAGGAATGGTTGGTTGATGAACGAGCATATTTTTGGTATGGCGCAACGTCGTCCACCAACCGGTAGTTGAACATCCCAACATCTTAGGATTATTTGGGGGATGGGTTGGTATTTTTCAGATGCCTATTTTTCAGATGGGTTCAGCCACCCGCCAGGCTTGAGCTACTCCGCTGGGCGATTCTCCGACGACGTTTACACCAGCGTTGCATATCTCAGTTTCGCGGACGTCCTGGGCTACGGTGCAGCGATCTCCGCAGAGTACTGGGGAAGGACGCGGGTCCAAGGTCTGAGTTTTGGGCTGGCCGCGTGCTGCCTGTTTCTGTGTTCGGGTGGGGAACCTGGCACGCCTTGGGTCATGGCTTTGGCCATGGTGGGACGGCTGTGTTTGGACGTGACCTGTAGCACGGTGATTGTGGGCCTAGTGGCGTCGTTCTCCCAGTCGGCACAGAAAACGGTGCTGCCCGGCTGTCACTCGGTGGAACTCGGTGGGACAGTGGCCAGGGGAACTTGGACAGGTGCTGGTGACTGCGTTGTGGATCACCAGGGATCAGCGGTTGAAGCTTTGTCCGATGATCCCTGGTGATAACACTAACCAACCAAGCAAGCAAGCAAGCAAGCAAGCAA
Organism: Symbiodinium kawagutii; assembly: GCA_009767595.1. NCBI lineage: Eukaryota > Dinophyceae > Suessiales > Symbiodiniaceae > Symbiodinium > Symbiodinium kawagutii. Next base: position 108,202 of record VSDK01003533.1, on the reverse strand, counting down.
GCAAGCAAGCAAGCAACCAACCAACCAACCAACCAACCAACGGTTAACCAACCAACCAACCAACCAACCAACCAACCAACCAACCAACCAACCAACCAACGATTAACCAACCAACCAACCAACCAACCAACCAACCAACCAACCAACCAACCAACCAACCAACCAACCAACCAACCAACCAAC